>APFE030671262.1:9041-75971 GCA_000404065.3 Pinus taeda | reverse complement strand
AGAAAGGTGAAGAGCACAAAGTGTGCAAATTGAAGAAAGCTCTTTATGGGCTGAAGCAAGCGGCAAGAGCATGGTACAACAGAATAGATTCATATCTATTGGATAATGAATTCGACAAGTGTAAAGGATAACCCACCGTCTACATCAAAGAAAAAGATGGTAAAATTTTAATTGTTGTCTTATATGTTGATGATGTTATTTTCAAAGGTCATGATGTTCAGCTCATTAAGAATTTTAAATTAGTCATGAAAGAGGAATCTGAAATCACTGACATGGGTTTCTTGAGATACTTCTTAGTCATAGAAGTAGATCAAAATGAAAAAGGAATTTTTATCTCACAGGCAAGATATGTAAATCAAGTATTGAGCAGATTTAATATGCAAGAATGCAAGGCAACGATTACTCCCACAGTGATGGGATTAAAACTCAGTAGAGAGGACAGTAGCAAGGATTTTGATCCTAGTTTGTACAAGAGTATTGTAGGCAGCCTTATGTATTTAACAACAACTAGGCCTGACATTATGTATGCTGTTAGTTTAATTTCCAGATTCATGGAGAGGCCAACGGAGGCACATTGGCAGGCAGCAAAAAGAATTTTGAGGTATGTCAAAGGTACCAAAATGTTTGGAATTTTATATAATGTCTCAGAACATTCAGATTTGGTTGGATACATAGATAGTGATTGGGCTGGAAGTGTTGATGATTGGAAGAGCACTTCCGGTTATGTTTTTCATATGGGTTCAGGAGCCATTTCATGGGCTTCTAAGAAGCAGTCCATTGTAGCATTGTCTACAGCAGAGGCAAAATGTGTGGCAGCTACAACAGCAGCATGTCAAGCAGTTTAGATGAGAAGGATGTTGAGGAGCTTAGGCCAAGAGCAAGCAAAAGCGACAGTGATTTTTTGTGACAATAGCTCAGTGTTTCATAAGAGAACGAAACACATTGATACAAGATTTCACTACATTAGAGAATTGGTGAACAATGAAGAAATTGTCCTAGAACATTGCAGGACTCAAGAACAGGTTGCAAACATCTTGACAAAGCCACTGGATCAGAAAAGCTTTGAATTTTTTAGGAAGTGTCTGGGTATGACCGAATGCCCAGCAGTTGAAATTAAAGGGGAGTGTTGAAAATGTAATTTCAACGCAGCACGCAGCCGTACCATCCCCTGAAACCACAGCAGGAAAACCATAAACCGTCGGTAAGTTTCTCGGACCCGCTCTTGCGTAAAGTGGTTTCCGTACATAGTCGCTCCGAGAAGGTTCAAGGGTTGACGCGTGGATGAGGCGTGACATCACCCTCTGACACTTTCTTGGAAGGTAAAGTTTGGTTAAAAGAGGCCTTCCGATATTCCCTCGGCCGTTCGATTCGATGAGGGCAAATCAACGGTTGACGGGCATTTCAAGTTGCATACGAGCCTGCAGTTAATGTTGCGTGGAATAAAATACGAGCTTGGTTGACTGCAGACTTTTTCCATGAAGGGATTTAATAATTTGTCATAGGTTTTGGTAAACATTTAAGTTTTTTTTACGGCATGTATGGGCGTGAATTAATAATGGCATGGGCAATGTCATATAGTTTTAATTTTATTGCTTTTTAATTATTCATGGGCGTAAGTTTGGTTTACACAGAACAAGCATAACATTTTTTTTGGTCAATTTGGTAAGTGGGATATAGAACGCACAACAATGCAGGAGCGAAAGTGAAGAAGTGAATGAAGAAAACCAGGGGGAAGCATGTATCAAAAACCATGAATTGTTTCACACAGCAGTGAAAAGGGAACAATAAGTTTTGGTGAATTTGTAGTTTTTCACACAGCAGTGTGTTGATCATTTTCTTTCTTTTACAACAGTAAATCCTTGTAATCTTTGTTTTCACATAGCAGTGAATGTAAATGAAATTTTTACACACAGTGGTGTAAAATTTCAAAGGAGACAGAGTAATTTTGTTGAAATGTTTTTGGTGAATCTCTCTGAGTGAAAGAGGATGAATATGTATCAGTAATTTTGTTTTAATGAATAGAAATCCTTTTATGGTGGTGCAATACTCAGTTCTCAGTTAATTGTTTTTTAAAAGCTTCCCTGTGCAAAAAGATCCCGGAGTGAAGGAAACAGAGCATTGCCTCTGTGTGCTTGAATTTTGTGTTTTTGGGATTTTGCCAGAAAAATCCCCAACAATGGGGATAGGTGGACGCTAGAGGGCAGACACGTTTGTCTCAAAGGGTAACACTGATATTGACACATTTTTTAATTATAAAAATATTTTCCAACTTCTTAAATGGAGAAATGAAAGATCTTATTGTTAATAAATGAGAGAAAAAGTATTTTATAATAGCTCATGTAAATGTACAATGGTAAATCTCATCATGGTTTAATTTTATAAAACTAAAAAAAATCCCTTTTTCTATATATTTGATATCAACACTATTTTCTGTATAGTTTTAATGGCACTCTCAGAATATAACTAGATCACATATAAAATATTCCCATATAAATATATGGTTTAACATGGAAAATTAATTCTCTTTTTAGTTAGCAAATAAAAATAATTTTTGTAGTGATAAATTGCGACCATTAGATCTATATCTTCATACGTTCAGTAGACAAATTTCCATATAAATTATTGACTAATTTTTAAATAACAAAAGCAATTTTCATGTAAAAATTCATTTCTTTAATTATAAATTGCAGCCTTTGAATCTATATGTTTCATAAATGTGTTCAGAAGAATAGAAAAGTAGTATATAGCCTAAATTAATTCCAGAGAGATCGAATGAATGCTATACTATCATTTGCCATCTGACCAACCCTTCGAAGCGGGCTCATGTAATGTGTTACTTTTATGAGTTAGGAAAATTCTGGAAGAGAGAACTCTTATCTTGGGATTAAAAAAGAATTATTGAGAAGAATTCTAAGGCATCCATGGCCATTAACCATAGGAATTAACCATATAATACCATTAAAATTGCATGGATATATTATGTACAATGCGGGCTCATGTAATGTGTTACTTTTATGAGTTAGGAAAATTCTGGAAGAGAGAACTCTTATCTTGGGATTAAAAAAGAATTATTGAGAAGAATTCTAAGGCATCCATGGCCATTAACCATAGGAATTAACCATATAATACCATTAAAATTGCATGGATATATTATGTACAATGATTGTTGAGTGTATTTCTTTGGAGAAATTGCATCTCTGTGAGGGCAAGCTAGGATCATAGCTAATATAGCCACCATCATCGAAGGATCGACTTGGGCCTCCTGCGAGCTCATTTGAGTCCTTTCGTAGGAGTGAAAGTGGAACTCAAGGTTCAATTTGACATTAAAACTCAGAATTAGATTGCAATCGGAGGTTGTGATATGGGGACTAAATTTCACTAAGGTGAATTCACTTGAAGATTCTTCTAGCCGATGTTACTATTAATTTTATTTTTAAATTTAATAAGTTGAAATCCTTAATATTAAATATTGAGATTGGTTGGGCGACGAAAAAGGAATGTTTGGAAATCGTAAAACAAATAGTTGAGTGACCTCCGATAGTTACAAATTACTTCTCAACAACAACACTCATTGTTAGGATTGAGTCAATTGATTAAACCAGGGATGGAATTTGACGGGCATTTTGCCCGTCATAAGGCTTTTTGCACGTATTTGATGGCTGGAATTTGTCATTCCCCGTTTTGAGTGACGTGCCTGGAAGAGTAAAAGACGGATTTTTTTACGTTTGGAACTTTTTCCAAAACGTTTTTACGCACCAAACTTTCTTACGCAGCAAGTTTTTTCATATAACAGGGTATTTTTTCATATATTTATATTTTGTATCAAACATTGTATTAGATAATGTCATAAATTATCTCTGAATTTGCATGGAACTTAATCTTATTAGGCATTTAAATATTCATGTGGCATAATGTAAATTGTTGTCTTTAAATGATAATTTAAATATATGAAATGGAAAACCATCAACCATTTTACCTTGGACTGATTATATACTTTAAATGAGCAAATTTCAAATGTTCAACACTTTTTATTGAAACCTCCACAATTGAGTTTTTTCAAATTTTGGTTTTTTCCTTACGATAAAATATGAAAAATTTTCAACATAATTATTTATTGAATGGTAATTTTTTAATCAAAACTTTATTAGTGAAGGGTTAATTTATTATGAGAAACATCACTCTGAAGGGCAAAATTTTTATATAACGGTTTTTGACGGGAAACCATAGGACCAAAACGTCAAAAAAAATTGTATGACGGATAAAGAGAAATCCAAATTCCTACCCTGGATTAAACATTCATATTAAAAATATTATATATATATATATATTATATATATATATATATATATAATATATAAATAAAATTAATTTGATACATTATAAATTTAATAAATTTCATTAAATTTTATTATTTGAATTGAATAATACTTTAATATTTAATTAAAAACAATATTTATTTAAATTTATAATAAAATTAAAAACAGGAGATATATATATATACACTAAAAATTAAAAGTCGTAATAATTAGAAATATTTCATCAAAATAAATTCAATAAAATATAATTACATCTCATACTTCTTGGAAAATTCATATATACATAACTTACGGCTGACATAAACTATAAACTAGTTACAAACTATTAAAATAGAGAGCAAGTAAACAATAAAGAGGTCAAACAACCATAAACAAATGAAATGAAATTTAGATTAGAAAGATATATTTTTTATAAAATTTTAATAATTAAATATAAAAAATATTGTGAAACTTAAACATTAATAAAATTTACACCTTACATATCAAAGAAAGTAAAAATTCTTCTCGATGAAGGATAACAATGGGTTCATTGGATCTAGAGTAATATTTATTCAAATTTATATTAAATTTAATGAAATCTAAACCACTTATTAAAAAAATTGTATATAAAAAATGTGTAATTAATTAATACTAATATTATTGTGAAAATTAAGCTTAATAAAATAAAAAAAGATAAATTAGAAGGTTTTTCTAGAAAGATGTTTTTATTGGTTGTATTTTCTTTATGAAATAGAAAAAAATAAATTGTATTAATATGGGAGACATGACATGCAAGCTCAATAATACAGAGGTAATGGATGGTCATCGCTATATTTTTCTTGTAGTGATTGTCTTCATGGTGGAGGGAAATAATGAAAGATTTGCATCAACAGAGAGTTAAATCTTCTCTCTGTAACTCTTGAAATCTTCTTGGAGTCTTGATAGTGTCTCTACATTGAACCATGATCAATGATGGTTAATCATGCTTGAATATGGTCGAACATGGTTAACGTCTTTATAGTTAACTACAATCTACCGCTGTAAACCAATATCAGCCATGGTCAACTATGGTCAATCATGATTAACCATGGTTTAATTTCATCAACCATAATCAACCTTGATTAAAGTCTATTTGATCATGATGAACATTGATGTTAAACCATGGACAATAATGGTCAACCATGGTTAGCCATGGTCAATCATGGTCAACCATGGTCGAACGTCGCATTGTGACAATGATTGTCTTGATATGGAAATCAACCATGGTCAACCTTGTTTATTTTTGTGTTTATAATTTTTATAAACACATTAGCTTTATAATATTAGTCCCTTTAGTTTAATATTATTCCCTTGGGTTCATAATCCCTTAGGGTTTTAGCTTGGGTTTATTATTCCCTTAGGTTTATAATATTGATCATGGTAAACCATAGTCAATCATAGCCAACCATGGTCAACCATGGGCAAATGTCTTATTGTGGAAAGGATTGTCTCAATATGAAAATCAACCATGGTCAACCATGCTTATTTTAGTGTTTATAATATTAGTCCTTTGGGTTTAATATTATTAGCTTGGGTTCATAATCCTTGGTTTTATTATTCCTTTGGGTTTATTATATCAATCCCTTGGGTTGATGATATCAATCATGGTCAATCATGGTTAATTGTAGCCAACCATGGTCAACCATAGTCGAATGTCACATTGTGAAAAAATTTGACTCAATATGAAAATCATAGACAATCATGGACAATCATGGTCAACCATGTTTTATAAAATCCAACATGGTCAACCATGGTTGAACGTCGCATTGTGACCAAGATTGTCTCAATATGAAAATCAACCATGGTCCAACATCGCATTGTGACAAAATTTGTCTTGATAAGAAAATCAACCATAGTCAACAATGGTCCAATGTTGCATTGTGACAAATATTTTCTCAATATAAAAAGTAGCCATGGTCAACCATGTTTATATACCTTGGGTTCATAATATTGGTCCCTTGGGTTAATAATCCCTTTGTGGTATTGTGGGAAAGATTGTATCAATATGGAAATCAACCATGGTTCAATGTTGTGTTGTGACAAAGATTATCTCAATATGAACATCAATCATGGTTAACCATGCTCGAACGTCACATTGTGACAAAGATTGTATTGATATGAAAATCAACCATCGTGAATCATGGTTAACCATGGTCAACCATGGTCCAACGTTGCATTGTGACAAAATTTGTCTTGACAAGAAAATTAACCATGGTCAAATGTCACATTGTTACAAGGATTGTCTCAATATGAAATTTAGTCATAGCCAACCATGTTTATTTAAGTGTTTATAAAGCATCATCAACCATGGTCATAATGGTTAATCAATGTCTCTACGGTGAACCATGATCAATGATGACTAATCATGCTTGAATTTGGTCGACCATGGTCAATGTATTTATGGTCAACCATGATTAGCCATGGTCAACAATGGTCAACCATGGTTAACCATGATTGAATTTCATCAGCCATGATCAACATTATTAAAGTCTCTTTGATCACGATCAACGATGATGGTCAACCATAGCCAATCATGGTCAACCATGTTCTATAAAGTCAAAAATGGTCAGCTATGGTCATTGTTTATCAACCATGGTCAAATGTCACATTGCGGCAAAGATTGTCTCGATATGGAAATTGCCCATGTTCAACCATGTTTATTTTAGTGTTTATAATTTTTATCTTAGGGTTTATATACCTTGGGTTTATAATATTACTCCCTTGGGTCTAATCTTATTCCCTTGTGTTAATAATCCCTTGGGGTTTTAGTGTTAATCCCTTGGTTTTATTATTCCCTCGGGGTTTTAGTGTTAATCCATTAGGTTTATTAATATCTAGGGTTTATAATATCAATTCATTGGGTTTATTATATGAATCATGGTCAACAATGGTCAATCTAGCCAACCATAGTCAATTAAGAAATAATAAAAATTAAAAACTAAAAAGCAAGAAATAAATATTTCTTATTAATTAATTAATTTTATTATTATTATTATTTTATTAATTAATAATATTATTATATAAACTAATCATTTATAATTTATAATTAATAAATTATATATTATTAATTATTATTATTTTTAATTAATATTATTATTATATAATAAATAATATAATAAATATGGTTGAATATACTATTGGCCTTTAATCAATCACATTGATTTACGTGGTTGTGTTGATTTTTAACTTATCTATATACTCTTGTTAGTTGTTTTATTATAAAATATTTTATGATTTATTTATTTTTTAATCTAAAAATTTGGAGTTGAGTTATAATTCCTAATACTATCATTATAGTGTTTATATATATAATTTTGGTAGCCACATGATTAAATCTCAAAATGATTATTATTTCTTTGTTAATTATATATATATTTTTAAATGTTTTTTTTATTATTAAGGAGAAGGAGAAGATATATTTTATTATTGGGAAAAGGAGGAGGATATGAAAGTAATTATGATTTATTCTTTTTAATCCATTAAAAGGAGGTGTTTTAATAGATGTTTTCGTTATTTATTTATTTTTTGGAATTTCTGCTTAGAAAATTGCAATGACCATTGTTTTCGAGAATATTGAAATAGTTGATGTGCTCCAGGTTTTTAATTCATAATTTCAATTTCAGCTCTACAGTTTCATTTCATTGTCTTTTTCTGCTCCAAACCATTCGATTAGGAGTGCGAACTACATAGATTTTAGACCTGTATCTTATGTGGAGATTTGCAATGGGAAATTTTGAGGTTTCTTCACTGCACGTAAGGCTCTAAATATACAACACACTCTCTCGGGTCTGCGGGTATCCACCAAAATGCTCGGATAATTTTATGCAGCTTGAATTCGATAATTCTCTGTGGCAAGGGTTTAACTCTGCAGTGATATCTTTGCGGCCTCGAATATAAACTTTGCGAGATCTCTATGGTTTCGGGTTTGCAATTTATGGTCAATTTATAGAAATAAAGGATACAATAGGATCTAGTCCAGTCTGCGGGCTATTATTCGATCCAATCCGGGGTAGGTGCAGTTTGCGGTCCGATTTGCTGATATCAAGTCTACACATTCCTTATCTTTATATTTTTATAATACATATATGCTCATATATTTTCAAGTATGAATAATTCACCACAACTACTAAAGATTACCAAAGGTATACCCAGCACGGTTACTCTACAGAGCCTTTTTGAGTATATAAAGTCTTTAGAGAAACGTAGAGAAGAAAGAGAAGTCAAGCTACAAACAAAGTTAGAAGCCATGCTGGAAAAAAAATTCACATCTCTTGAAGACAAGATCCAAAAATAAATAGAAATACTGGAGAATAAAATAGAGGCAATGGAGACTAGGTTACATGTTATACAAAAACAAAACCAAGATACGAACCAAACACCCTAGCAAGGAGATGCTGATACTTTAGAGAGTCTTAAATGAAGGACATGATTAGAACTAGAAGAAAAAGTTAATAGCAGCCTCACCCTAAATAGCGTGGCAGGTAAATTAGATATCAAACCAATTAAAGATGAAATGAAAAAACTGATAGAATTAGACCATAAGTGTAACAAAAGGGCCTTCAACCTTATAATATTTGGTTTGAAAGAGGAGGTAGACGAGGATACTTTAGCCATAGCCCAAACAAAATTACATGATAGATTACAAATTGAAACAACATGTCTCACAAAAGCAACAAGGTTGGGGAAATTAACTGAGAATAAAGGAAGGTTGATCCAAATAAAGGTGAGCTCTACTGACCATAAGTATGACATATTTAGTAAAACCTCAAGTCTAAAAGGAATGAGAATATTTATAAATGAAGATCTCGTTCTAGAAGATCAAGCAGAATTAAGAAAGGAGGTTCAAAAGGTAAAAGAAGCTAAGAAGGAGGGAAAATGGACAATAACCAGAAATAGAAAAGCTGTTATTCGAGATAGAAACCAAAAAGATAGTAATAAATAATTGCTCCAGATTCTTTCTTTGAAATGTCGGAGCTTTCCATGGAACAAAGGCCCCAAGCTAAGTTGGATCTCGAATGATGTTGATATTATATTGCTTATTGAAACTTGGGAGCACGAAGAACCTAAAGTCCCTAACATAGATGGCTTTGCACTATGGTCTACCTGGAACAAGCGATCCTCCCGTAGAGGAATTGGGGGTATAACTTGTTACATTAAGAAGAACATCTCCCTGCATGCTAGGATTTATAAAAACGACCCTTCAAACCAACATAGTTGGATATAGATTACTAACATTAATGATAAAAAGACCTACATAGCAATATGTTATTCCCCTCCATCAATTCTAACTTCTATAAGAAAAAGAATCTAGATAAAAATAGTCCTTACAATGGTTTAGAGAATGATATTTCTAGCCTAAGGAATGAAGGTAATATCCTTTTAATGGGTGACTTTAATACCTGAACTTCAAATGACCAAGCTATTCTTCTAAGAAATCATTCCAACCTTAATCCTCTTTGGTTAGACGAAGACCCTACTCTGGCTAGCCAGTACAAAAGGAGCTTTGAATACCTCGGGAAGAATTTGTTTGGGTTGGAGCTAGTCAAGTTCTGTAGTGCTCAGGATCTCATAATTTGCAACGGTCTAAAGAAGTGGGCCAATTCTAGCCAGATGACCTACATCCATGGGCTTAGTAGCAGCGTGGTAGACTATGTTATTTTCGATCTTCCTTTATACAATGAAATAATAAAATTTGACATCTTAAACGACCACGATCTTGACTCTGATCATAGACCTTTACTTATAACTTTCAATTTTGTCATGCATAAAGATCCCATAGAAGATAATCCTTACAGCCAAAAGAACTTAATCTTTGATAGAAATAAAAACGATCTCTTTCTAAATGAATCAAAAACTAATTTGCGTCCTTTATTTAGTATAGACAACATAGAAGAACTCTATCATAATTTTACTACAACCCTCTCTTTTTCTACTAACAAGTTCGCAATTGAAGTTTCAAGTAATAAAAGAAATAGCAAAACCAACCCATGGTGTGACAAAGATTGTAAAAGTACGAGGAGAGAAATTAAAGATGTTGTTGATGAATCTCTTAAAATTGGCAAGATAAAATTATACAAAGCCCTAACCAAAAGGAAAAAAGGCAATATATTTGTAAAAGACAAGAGAATCTCTTACACCTCTCTAAGGTAGCTCCTAAGAAATTTTGGACTCAGATTCTAAATAGGAAAACTAAAGATAATAATAAAATTTCTTTACACGACTGGAATTCCTATCTTAGAAAGCTTTATGAATCTCCAAATATCATGGATAACTTTGAAACCCTGCTCACAACAAAGGAAGTTTTCTCTTTAGAAGGCATTGATTTTGGGGTTAAACGCTTGGAAAATGGGAAAACTAAGGACATTGAAGGTTACCAGGTGGAAATCTTAAAAATTGGAGGTTGTGTCCTCATCCCCCACATCCACAAGCTTTTCAATCAAGCGGTCAAGCAAGGGTTCCCTAAACCATGGACTCAGAGCCTCATTATCCCTATTTTTAAAAGTGGGGATACAAATAACCCCTCTAATTATCAGACAATTATGATCAGCCCTCTCTTACCCAGGTTATATGGTATTATTTTGGAAAATAAGTTGAGCACATGGCTTGAAAGTGAAGGTAAGCGGGCTAAAGGCCAAGCGGGTTTTAGAAGGAAACTCTCAACAATGGACCACCTCGTTATGCTTAGGATCATTGTGGAGGAATGTCGCAATGATAAATCCAATCTCTTTTGTTGCTTTGTGGACTTTGGAAAGGCTTTTGATATGGTTCCTAGAAACAACCTATGGAATAGATTAGAAGAGCTAAAGACTCCTTTTGAGTTGAGAGCTGTCGCTATAAGGTTATAAGAGAATGTAATTGCCAAGCTAAAGAGAAATGAGGGGTGGTTGGAAGATATTAAGTGTAATATCGGAGTTCAAAAAGGGTGCACCCTCTTCCCTACCCTATTTGGCATTTATATCGACAAGCTAGAAGGTTGTTTAGAGGAAGCCGGTTGTGCTGGCACGATCTTAGCTGGGATAGTCATCATCCTTTTTCTCTATGCTGACGACATTGTTCTTCTCGCAAGGTGCCCATCTGATCTTGATAAGCAACTTAGTCTTCTTAAAGATTTCTACTCTGGGTATGACTGTTAACACTGACAAAACAAAAGTTATGATTATCAAATCCAAGAAGGACACTTACGCTAATTTTATGTATGACAATAGTAACTTGGAGGAAGTGTCTTCTTACAAGTACTTAGCAATTGATATTCATCACAAACTCAATTAGAACTATAGCATTGAGAAAAGGATTAATGGGGGGTGGAAAGCTTATTTTGGTCTTGAGAATAATTGTAAAAAAATAAGCCTCGTAATGTGGGATAGAAAGAAGTTCCTCTTTGAAACTTTAGTCACTCCAATTATCCTATATGGATGTGAGGTTTGGGGTTGCAACATCTCTAGAGAATCCTGGAGAAAGATTGATCAAATCCAGAAGCATTTTATAACGTATAACCTCAAAATTAAAAGCAATATACCCTATCCTATTCTCCTTATAGAAGTGGGTCTTTCCCCTATCGAGAGCCTAGATATGACTAAGCTTTTGTTGTACAAGCACAAACTCAATAACATAGGAGACCATAGAGTTCCTAAGCTAGCTTTAAATTCTAGCAAAAACCACCTAAGGTTCAAATGAGGTTGGTATAAAGACACGAGGGCCTGGTTAAACCATTAGGAGATCAACGAGAATGTTGCGTTGCAAAACATTAATAACATTAAAAGTATTGTTACTTCTAAGTTCAAAGAAAAAATGTTGTGTGAGAAAGATTTAGCAGCTAAAAGAAAATTAAGATATTATAAGGAGGTCATCAACCCCACCCTAGAAGATCAAAAGTATCTCTCTATTTTGACTAGCTCAAAGAAGAAAATTAATATAGCCAAGATTAGAACGAACTCCCTTGAGCTCCATAGTTAAACGGGTCATTGGGCAGTTCCTAAAACACCATGGATGGAAAGGATATGCCATCTCTGTGAGAATATGAACATTGAGGATGAAAATCACTTCCTCTTAGAGTGCCCCACGTATAACCACATTAGATCTCAATTTCATAATATTTATTACAATATTGACCTTCCTAGTCTTTTACGGTGTCAAAATTATAGTGAGCTCAAGAGGCTTCTCTCCAAGTTTTTTAGCATAGGAATAAAATCTTAAACCAAACTAAATAATTCATTTCTTTAGGTTCGATAGACCAAAATTTGGTCTCAGTGGATGTTAACCACCACCACCATCATCATCATCATAAATTAAATTTAAAATTAATATTGTTTTTAATAAAATTTAAAATTTTGTAATTAAAATGATGAAAAGGTAAATTTTGCCTTAAATTTTTAATTAATTTATAATAATATTAAAAAATAACTTTATATATAATTTGTAAATACTATTTTGCAAATATGGAAGATATTAACATGTATGAAAAACAAATCAATAGTTAGTATAAAAAAAAATATGACTAAAATATAGATTAAATTTGTTATTCAAAACTAATAAATATTCAATGGCCTTGTTGACTAGATACATGTTCGTCTGAAAACAACAACGCTAAAGAGAACTATAACCCAAGTAGTCAGTCCAATATGCCCATTTTCCGAAAATATTGGATGTTATCACTAATCCCAAATCTGATAATTTCTTTGATGAAATGACACGTACGCAACTTGCAATAACAACAGGTTCTTCCAACTTGCATCAAAGAGTATTTCAGAAATTGAAAAATCTCTGAGAAAAAAAAATATAAATTCAAACGAAATCATTGCAGGAGAGAACATGGTTTCTTTGTGATGATATATGATATGTTCGAAGAGGCTGTGACGTTTTTAATTTTTTAAGTTCTAATTTTTTTCGAAAATTTATTTCTTTATAAAAAAAACTTTTACTGAATAAAAAACAATTTTTAATTTTATTGTAAATCTAAAAACAATATTCACTAATAACTAACATCCATTAATTACTCAATAATTTATTTATACATTTACAGAAAAAAACTATTTAAAAATCATATAATATCTCAATACATCTAAGAAAATTTAAAAACAAAATATAATTTATTTATTTAAATTAATTAATTAATTTATAATTTAAACTTAAAACCTCAAAAAAATAATATTCATTTATTAAAATAATTCTAATTAAATTATAGAACAATATTACATTAAATTAAATAAATTATACATTTAATATAATAAATAAATTTCTAATATAATTAATATTATTATACAACAATATTACATTAATTAAATAAATCCTATATTTAATTTAAATAAAAAATCAATAGATTTATTTAATTTAAATAAAAATGAATATAAACATTATGGAAATTAGTTTTTGAATAGTAAAAAATATCTAAAAAGTAACCAAAACCCTCAAAATTAAATAACAAGATGTATTCTCTATTGTGAAATGAACTACATTTAAATTATTTGTTGTATTTAAAGAAACATAAATTTAATTGGCTTCTTTATTATAAGAAAACTAAATAGTGTTTTTAATAATTTGTATTTTATATAATTTTAATATAATATATTTAAAAATTCAAACAAAAATAAATATGGAAAAAAGAAATTCCAAATCATTTTATAAAAATCTAGATAAAAAAGCAAAATTCTCAAAATTAAATAACAAATATATTTTCTAAATCTTTTTAAAAATTTTTGCCAATAAAGAAAAATGCTCACACTTTATTTAAATTTGTTATTTTTAATAAATAATTACATGGAAAAGGCCTTTTTCTCTTCGGACTTTGAGTGAACGGACATTGTTCACCCAACAAATCATCTATACAAATAATTTATATGACAATTGTAATAAAAAAATTCATTCAAAAATTGACATAACTGCAAATGGTAAACATATGAAATGTTTGTGTTAGATTATATCTGAATTTTTTTACAAAATGTATGTGAATCCAATTCCCTCTTCTCAACATTACAACATATTGATCCCACACCCTCTTCCTCATGACCAATTAAGTCTTGCTATCCATCACAACAAGCCTTTGCATACGCTCTATCCTCTTCAATATTCATGTTATCTATTTTCACATTTGATTTATATACAAAATTAGCATGTGCATTAGCTCATGCTCTTTATTGATTTAAACTGACATCAATTCCAATTAATGCAGTCTATATGTTATCTAGAATAACATCCCTTTCTTCTTGACCAATATGAGAAGTGTCATCCATATTTGATCATAGAGTTACCGGACATGTTGGTTGAAGTACCAAAGAAGGCAAAGGATGAGGCAATGAAGTATCCCTAAATGCACCCTTCCGATCATATGTTCAACCTTTTCCAGTACCATAATATTTGGATGGAAGGTTAGTATAATTAGGTTTCATACCCTCAAAAATATTTGTATAAAAGAATCAGGTAAAATACTGTGGAACCTCATTATTCCATGGAAAATTTCCTTACGCTGCAAGGAACCTGTCATACAAACAGTGGCCTATTTGAAGGTGCTTGAAATATTGCACCTTCATCATCTTTATTTTCAACCCTACTTTAAAATTCAACATACATTTGGCTTGTTGTTTTGTGACCGTCCTATCCACCTCAACCAGTTTATTAGGACCCATCATTGTTGCCTTACGATGCCTCATTATATCAATAAATACATCAGTTGTTGGACCAAGGTTCTTAAAAATATCAATAAATGTATTTAGAGAGTGCAAAACTATTTCTAATCTTTGCTGACTCTCTACAAGGAGCTCCAACCTCCCAAGATCGTTCTTCAATTTTGAATAATGAGATGTGTACCTCTATCATGTACACTTGTGGACATTTGTCTCCCAAGGAAGCTCATCATGAATATCTTGCGGATAGGTGGTTAATGGTGTATAATGTTCTTCTTGAAATGCCATCCTTGGCCTACCTTGAATTTATTCTACATTTGCACCCCTTTCTTCAATATAATTGATGGGCCTCAGAAATTCCCATGTTTTCATCATGCAATATTTCCATTCATACCCTAAAACCCTAGGTTTTTAGCCCGTTCCATACCCTAATTCAATCAAATTGCCGCCAAATCACATTTTATGTTTTGTGGTTGACTATCTTTAGTTTTCTTACATTTTTAAACGATTAAAGATGATTATGCCATTATTTACTAATGATGGGTTCGCTATGCTCACTTTCACAGGGTTTCAATGCCAAGTTTTTGCACAAGCCAGTGGAGTATAGAAATGACCAATTTGGGGCTTTTGACACTTTTGGCATGCTTCCAGAGAACCTGAGAAAGGTTATTGTCAAAAATGATGTTGTAATACCTTTCCATAACCTGGATTGCACGCAGGTCACTCTCGTGGGTCTCTAGAAGGAAATTCCCAAATTTTCCCAAATCTGCAATAATTTTCAAACTGCCAACTTCCGCCTCCATGTCCGTGCAGGTGAAGATGAATGAAGAAAATCTGGCACATTGGTTTTGGTCCTAGTATAACCGATTTACTAACACTTATATTTTTTTCTAAAATTCCTTACGGTTTGGAAGATATACAGAGTTCGCTGAGGCCAATTTATATAAAATGTCTAGATTTCTACCTAATAGTCAAATTCGGATTTGCCTATTTTGGTGCCACAGTTATGGTTTGATAAGATCCTTTCCTCTGTTCATGCATTGATCAACATGAACAACAACCATTAGCTATTCGAAGGCCATCTAGAAAAGTCAAATTTGTTTGTTGTCCCATTTGATTTAGAATGTAATTAATCTCCAGCATGTATAAAAGCAAAGTAGCAAGAAAGGAAGCTAGCAATGTGGCATTGAACTTATGAAGCAATTTTAATGTATGATCAAACTAGTTTGAATATAATCGAATGTTGTTGTTCTGAAGCGATTTCAAATGTGGATGGATTGACATTTATGTTTTAACTGTGCATCGAATTACTTAAGCTATTGTAAGTTCTCCAACCCCAGGTGTGGCCAAGCCCACCCATCTGGGATTGTTTCTATTTTGAAACAGAAGTGACACTGTGATTTTAGATTTTCTTAATCTTCTATTAATTTATAGTTCTGTTGTGTGAATTGTTATTTGGTTAATTGATTACTGGTTATGTTTGCAGAGTCTTTGTCATTCTTTGAGTTGTAATTGAATTCTAGTGTGGTATTGCACCCTTCGAACTAGAGCCACCCTGTCGTGTTGCCTTCAATTGAAATGCATTGCATAGCCATCAATATACTTGGATTGTCACCCTTAGTAAATGGCTGAGCCCTAAATCTTTTGAGTAATTAGATGGAGAACGATTACGATTAAATTGGACAGGCTTCCCTTAAATCAACCTCTGTTTTATTGTCAAGAAATCGATATAAATTAACCTCAATTATGGTATTGCAGAGGCATTTGAAATCCAAAAGAAATTAGTTAGATCATTCGAAGAGCTGAATGAACTCAATTGAACTGTTGAATTGATAGTCTAAATATGAGAATGTCTGGGTTCCGCAAATAATTAATTAACTTGTTTTATGGTGGATTGATGCATTGTAAACAGGTACAAACAATACAGGGATGTTTTCAAAAGATCTATCCCACAGTCACCTTAATCTTTTCTTTTCATTCAATACTGGTGGTAAACTAAAATGGTCATCCTCCCTTTCATGCAAAAGGCAGCCTCATTTGAATAAACTCTTTCTCAGTTATATATTAAGGGCGTTTACTCCATGAATTCAACATTGTTATGCCTTATCGCAACAAAAGGTAGGGATTTATTTTGATCATATCATAGAATTAGGTATAGGATCAAATTTGATAACTGAACATCAATTGAAATAAGTGTCATGGTTGCTCTCAATCTATTAGAATTCTGTAATTAATCCATGGAATAACAAAACAGCGGAATGTATCAAAACAGAGTAATTCCTCCAATTGATACTTGAATCTTAAAACTTGATCTGAACTTAAACCCTTATAATTGGTTGATTGAAGCACTAGCAGGATAGGTCACTTATTGAATTAGTAATTGGATTGTCATAGATTATTTATCATTATTTTCTCTGGCAACGAATGATTATGGCATTCAATAGTTTAATAAGTTGAGTGGTGATTATCATAGGATTGTTTGATTTCTTTCAAGGAATGGTCATTATAGAATGCTTGTTGAAAATGATTGAGTGATTTTTTTATAGAGAGTCTGGTACCAACTTGCAAAGTTTGATTAGGGTTTGGCATGAATAGAAGCTTGTTTTTGTTGGGTGTGCTCATTAGACAATAAGATTTGCGAGTATTTATTTCATAAATCATTATAAGGAAACAATTAAACTCTGACATAGCCTGAACAGAGGAAGCGCAAGGCAATTTTTGCTTACGAACCCCGGGTTGACAATTAATATTAAGAGATTGAATTCGACAATTTAATCTCTCAACATTTTGGCACCATTGCCGGGGAAGTTGTCATTTCTTACTCAGGTAACCATTATTATCAGAGTTTCAGGATCTTGCAGGACTGTTAGAGGGCGGAGGGAGTATGGTAAGACGTGAGTGAAGAGCCACACATCCACTTTTGTTGGGGTTGCTCCAAATTCTGACCGATCACTGCTTGGCCTTGAATTTTTCTATTTCCTTTTTATGTGTAGAAGTAGAACCAGTTTCATTTCCACATTTCATGTAATTCACAAAAGTTTGTAGATCTCATAGCTTTAACGTTATATCATTTTGGGGTGCTGTATGAACCCCCATTACTAATATGTGTGTGGAGACAGGGACTATCAATCAACCAGATGGACTTGAAGATGATAAATATGAGGGACCTCTCACAAGCCCTAGCAACTACTGGGATCTTGACCTCTACCTCTCAGGAAGAGAACTTCTTGACAATAGTCAAGAACTTGTCCATTTCTCCACTGCCACAAGAGGATTTGGAAGTCTCTTTTGATTTCCCTGACTAGTCATCTAAGGAGACGAATGAATCATGCACTATAATGAATGGAGAACATCCACTAGAACCTGAGATCAAGGAGTTCTTGACATGTCTATCAGTAGATCTAGAATTTAATTAAGGGACTACTCACCCTACAGAGAACAAGCAACATGACATGGAAGAAAAGGATGAGCAACATGGGCCAAATCAAGAAATGGACCAAGAATATCATGATCATATCGAACATTGGTTCTAAACAATGACTCAAGCGAGGGAGTAGTCTTCTCTTTTAAAACTCTTGTTGTCATATCATGTACATTGGTTGGTTTTTCATGCTCATGTACACTTCCAAGTTTATATGTTAAATCTGAGCATGAATATATTTTTGTACCTTCTCCGCACATGGCTGCATTGGAAGTACACCTACACTTTAAGGATATATTCCTCTCTCTAACTTAGAATAGGGTAGTATAGGAAAATGAATGAAATTGTCATTTGAATAAAATTGTTACAATAATACACATGAAACTACAATTCCTAAGGCATAGCCATTCAATTTATGTTTTTATGCACTCTTGGGGTAAGACTTGTCAGAAGCAATTCACTATTAATGCCTCATATTTTATAAAGTGACTTCTATTATTGGCTGAGAGTATTTATTAACTTAGTTAGGGGATTGTTATTGTTATAATTTCCATTCATAAAATTAGTAGACTGTCATCCAAGAAATCTTTTCAAGTTTCTCGTCGAAGCATTAATTAAAATCCTCCTATGTTGGACCATTCCTATAAAACCATAATGAGCTCTCATAAGAGCCCTAGCATGACTAACTCAACAAATCTTTTAGTCATTATTTGTCATTATTTGAGATGTTTTTTTTTTCTTGAGTCTTTAGGGTAGCAGGATCAACCAGTAAGGATTAGCAATTATTTTATTTTTTTTCATGCCATCCTGCGCTCTTAAGGAGTAGATCTATCTCCCCACTTATTATGTAACCTATAAGGTTAACCATTATTAGAGTCTACAAAAATATTAGGAGAGGATAGGAGGTCTCATAATGAGCTGACCTACCACGATCATAATACCTAACATGCATGACATTACTGCTCCTGGTCACCAAGCCAAAGTAATGGCTTTCAGCCCAAAAGCTGGAAGACAGGAGGTCTCATCATGAGTTGGCCTGTTCATCCATGTTAATTCTTGTGAGTGGCACTGCCATCAGCTGTTTACCAAGCCAGGACAGTGGCCTTTATCTAAAAGTAAAGTAAGCTAACTCTGATCTATATCTTAGTAAGTGGGACACAAACATTTTGTTAGGTTAAAAGGCATCCTTGTCGAGGCTATAAACGCTTGTTGGCAGCAGGGACATGCCTGTGGTATCAAAGTTAAATTTACACTATGATTGACCTGGTTGTCTTTGTCCTTTCCCTGAATTCACCATCATATCTCTTTGAGAATAGCTTTAAAATCCTTTCAGTAATGTGCTCTGGAGTTCTATCTTTCATAAATGATTTTGTTTTCATGGATGTGGGACCCTTAGTAAAGGTGATTCACTCTTCTTGAATAAGAGAATCTTCAATTATAAGCTTGGGTAATGTTAAGACATTCATTATGGAAAGGTATCACTTTGTCATTTTCCCCTATCTTCTATCTATTGTAAACCCTTGGTTTTTAAATAAAGTCACTTTTACTTGTCGTAATGAGGCTATTAACTGTAAAGACCTTCTGCTTTGGACTAATCTTGAGATGTTTTGTGGAAATTATTATGGCTAAACATTTTAGGATGAAATTATCTCTGCAGTAACAATATTGTTGTCATTCTTTTTATAGCCTTAGCTTTAGTTACTCTTTTACAATACAAAAGTTAGTTTGGACATCACTTGGATCCCTAGTTACTATTTATATTATCTTATTGACACAAAGGAAGTTGACATCGCATGAAACTTACTAACATGCTCTCATTTAATTAGCCCTATGGTTTAAGTCAATGAAACATATTATAAAACAAAAACCCTAGCCCTTCAGTCGTTGATCTCCGTCAGAGATTTTTGTTGCATGAAGGCATGCAAGATGATAGGCATGGGGGGAGAGGGAGAAGATGTTAGGAGAGAAAAAAATTTCACGAATAAATTAACATTTTCACCCTATGCTTACTTATGGTTTCACAATTGTTGGGCTTGGATCATGATCAAGTAGTTGTTCTTTATTTTACCTATTTCATTTGTTTCAATAAAGAGGATTATTCATGATGGTGCTTATGTTGTCTCAGGACGTTGTGATGCACATACATCAACATTTGCGGCATAATGGGGATGACACATGCATCAAATGGTTTGGGATAATGAGGATTTCAATACCTTTTTCCTTTTGCAGTAGGTTCCATCAACAGTCACAACAGCTACAAGCTTTCCATTCTTCACTTCATCTTGCGACACCAGGCACACCAAAAACAAGGGTAAACTTGAGGTAGATGAGGCTTAAGATTATTTAATTTATTAGAAATTTATGGGAAGTTTTGATGATTAAACCACTACATATTCCATATACCCTCCATTTGCATGTTACCTAAGTTAGGTCACAATCATCTTGGTTCATGCAAACAGAAGCAACAACAATAATGCCTTCCCCTCTTACATTCACACATATTGTCAGTTGAATCCTATAGAGGATGAAGTCATTTCTTCCTTTCATAAGGGACCGTCCATAAAGAATTGTAAAAATGGCACATGCAAACACATCTCCATTACCATCTACCATTTCCATTGTCACTTATCATCTTATTCAATATTTTCCTCCTCCTAGAAAAGTATTTGTTTGCATGAGGACATGAAAAACCTCAAGCATGGGGAGATGATGGGCCTCAGAAATGCCCATGTTTTCATCATGCAATATTTCCATTCATACCCTAAAACCCTAGGTTTTTAGCCCGTTCCATACCCTAATTCCATCAACTTGCTGCCAAATCACATTTTATGTTTTGTGGTTGACTATCATTAGTTTTCTTAAATTTTTATATGATTAAAGATGATCATGCCATTATTTAATAATGACGGTTTTGCTAAGCTCACTTTCACAAGGTTTCAACACCAAGTTTCTACACAAGCCAGTAAAGTACAGAAATGACCAATTTGGGGATTTTGACACTTTCGATATGCTTCTAGAGAAACCAAGAGAGGTTATTATCAAAAATGATGTTTTAATACCTTTCCATAATGTGGATTACACCCAGGTCACTACTGTGGGTCTCTGGAAGGAAATTCCCAAATTTACCCAAATCTGCAATAATTTTCAAACTGCCAACTTCCGCCTCCATTTCCGTGCAGGTGAAGATGAATGAAGAAAATCTAGCCCATGGGTTTTGGTCCCAATATAACCAATTTACTAACCCTTGAAAAATTTTCTAAAATTCCTCACGTTTGGGAAGATATACGGAGTTCTCTAAGGCCAATTTATACAAAATGTCCAGATTTCTACCTAACAGTCAAATTCGGATTTACCTATTTTGGTGCCACAGTTACAGTTTGATAAGATCCTTTCCTTCATTCATGCATTGATCAACATCAACAACAACCATTAGCTATTTGAAGGCCATATAGAGAAGTCAAATTTGTTTGTTGTCCTATTTGATTTAGAATACAATTAATCTCCAACATGTATAAACGCATAGCAACAAGAAAGGAAGCTAGCAGTGTGGCACAAAAATTATGAGGCAATTTTAATGTATGATCAAACTAGTTTGAATATAATCAAATGTTATTGTTTTGAAGGAGTTTCAAATGTGGGATGGATTGACGTTTATGTTTTAACTTTGCATCGAATTACTTAAGCTACTGTAAGTTCTTCAACCCCAGGTGTGGTTGGGCCCACCCATATGGGATTGTATGTATTTTGAAACAACAGTGACACTGCGATTTTATATTTTCTTAATCTTCTATTCATTTATAGTTTTGTTGTGTGAATTGTTGTTTGGTTAATTGATCGCTGGTTATGTTTGCAGAGTCTTTGTCATTCTCTGAATTGTAATTGAATTCCAGTGTGGTATTGTGCGCTTCGAACCAGAGCCACCCCGTCATGTTGCCTTTGATTGAAACGCATCACATAGCCATCAATATACTTGGATTGTCACCCTTAGTGAATGGCTGAGCCCTAAATCTTTTGAGTAGTTAGATGGAGAACGATTTTGATTAAATTGGACAGGCTTCCCTTAAATCAACCTCTGTTTTATTGTCAAGAAATTGATTTAAATTAACCTCAATTATGCTATTGTAGAGGCATTTGAAATCCGGAAGAAATTAGTTAGATCATTTGAAGAGCTTAATGAACTCAATTGAACTATTGAATTGATAGTCTGAATATGAGAATGTCTGCGTTGCACAAATAATTAATTAACTTGTTTTATGGTGGATTGATACATTGTAAACAGGTACAAACACTACAGGGATGTTTTCAAAAGATCTATCCCACAGTCACCTTTATCTTTTCTTTTCATTCAATACGATGGTAAACTAAAATGGTCATCCTCCCTTTCATGCAAAATGCAGCCTCATTTGAATAAAATCTTTCTCAGTTATATATTAAGGGCGTTTACTCCATGAATTAAACATTGTTATGCCTTATCGCAGCAAGAGGTAGGGATTTATTTTGATCATAGCATAGAATTAGGTATAGGCTCAGATTTGATAGCTGAACATCAAGTGAAATAAGTGTCATGGTTGCTCTCAATCTATTAGAATTCTGTAATTAATCCATGGAATAACAAAACAACAGAATGTATCAAAACAAAGGAATTCCTCCAATTGATACTTGGATCTTAAAACTCGATCCGAACTTAAACCCTTATAATTGGTTGATTGAATCATTAGCAGGATAGGTCACTTATTGAACTAGTAATTGGATTGTCATAGATTATTTATCATTACTTGCTCTGGTAACGAATGATTATGGCATTCAATAGTTTAATAAGTTGAGCGGTGATTATCATAGGATTGTTTGATTTCTTTCAAGGAATGGTTATTATAGAATTCTTGTTGAAAATGATTGAGTGATTGTTTATAGAGACTCTGGTACCAACTTGCTAAGTTTGATTAGGGTTTGGCATGAATAGAAGCTTGTTTTTGTTGGTTGTGCTCATTAGATGATAAGATTTGCGAGTATTTATTTCATAAATCATTATAAGGAAACAATTAAACTCTCACATAGCCTGAACAGAGGAAGCGTAAGGCAGTTCGTGCTTACGAACCCGGGGTCGACAATTAATATTAAGAGATTTAATTCGGCAATTTAATCTCTCAACAATAATAACTTACATATTAAAACATTTCAATGTATTTATATACCTGAAAAATATACATAAATGTATATGTACATACAGTTTATTTATGTACGTAAAGTTGTTTTAAAATCTATAAATGTAAATGATATAATTCACTGGATGGAGATACATGAGTTGATTGAGATTCAAGACCACCCGAATATGGTTGAGGACTCTCATGCATAAGTCTGAGAGTTGATTGATATTTTTGACCACCAAGAGAAGGTTGAACACCATCACATGATGACCTAGTGAGAGATCATTCCAAGAAAGATGAAAATTATAAATTAATAAAGTTAAATTGACAAAAATCAATTCAATATGTATGTACATATGATTCTACCAATTTATCAATTAAGGAATTAAATGCACATAAACATATAAATACCATGATGATTATGTAATGAATGATGATCCTCCATTGATTGATCTGATACTCACCACTACCTAGTTAGAGATGCTTCTAAAAAGGATGGAATATATAAATTAATAAAGTTAAATTGACAAAAATAAATTCAATATGTATGTACATATGATTCTACCAATATCATTTAAGTTTGCACATAAACATATATACACCAAATGATGATGTAACGAATGATGGTCTCCCCCTAATTCATTTGATACTCTCCTCAATCCGCGACCAATCTCATCGAAACCCATATAATTTTGCGCTTGAATTGATGCTCAAGACTCACTTTATGCTCTATACCATTTACGCCTCGAACAATCACGTGCTGACTACTCATCCGATGACCTTGACCCTTGATTGATATACATGGATGGATATAGTGACATGATCTTTCAAAAAAACCCAAGTTACCTCATGCATTTAAAAGTCTTTAAAATTTCTATTTAAAAACTCAAGAATTCAAAAAAATAATAACTCCGATAAATGTAACTATTTAAGGGTTTCTTCAAAATTATTTGGCGTATATTTCTCTTCAGACCAAGATAAATATAAACAAAAAGTAAATGCTCAATATTTAAATGTTCAATTCAAATATAATAAAGACCAAAAACACAAATGTTAAAGTGCACATCTTGATAATTAAATACAAAATTTTCTTAAAACTGTCACCCAATAATTCACCAAGTAGTGATTACATAGTGGGGGCACACTTAGAATAGTATTGAAGGAACGACATTGTCATTAAATCACCAAATTTATAATTAAAACACACACACATATCAAATATATCTTACAATGTCCTTCAATAAATTTTGATGGAGTGGTTCTTGATACTAATTCATCTTTCACACGCAAATATTGAGTTGGCATTGCCCCATACAATAGACCACTAGACATCCTATTAACATTTGTGCAATTACTTGTGTTAACTGATTGAAATTGAATAACAATAATTTTTTCTTCTCTAGGTAATTGTTTTAACTTCTCCTTTTTTACTTGGTACACATCTTTCATCTGGTTGCACACAAGTTCAAAATTGGTGAATACTACAATGCCATTGGATCCGTAGTCCCTAGTTGTTACTAGGCCTTCTATAAGTTCAACATATTATTCTTAATTGTTTTCTTTCCTTCAAGGTACATCCATTTTCCTTTGGAGGACTTTTTCGTCGCAATATTGTATAATGCATATGTAATCAACGCTTGTCCTAGATTGCAATAACAAGGAAATTCAATGCATCATGTCCATTTTTCAACCATGTTTAATGGGTTTTCTAAACCTTGTAAAACACAAATGCAATGAAATTAATAATATATTTACTTTTTACAAATTCCTTGGCTATAAAAAGTTTGATCAAGAACTTTAGGGCAGAATGATGAAAAAATAAGTATCTAAAATCAAATCCTACCATGGAAAGCTTTCTAGGTATAGGGAAGATGGTTATCAAAGGAAGTGGGGAGAGGCTCTTGGTTTGATTGGGGGAAGATCCTTGGATCAAAGGAGAGGATATTTAATTTCTCTCTCCAAATATGAAACATCATCAAGGAGATTGTTATAATCCTAGATTTTGGTTTATTCTTGTATCAATACATATGAGAAATTAGTTCAACTTTAACAAGGAGTCTAGTTTTACTTCCTTTGGAAACTTTATTGGCAATTGTTTGTTTCAAGTGGAGAGATCGAACTTGTCAAATTTTAGTATTGTAAAGTTTGATTTTTTTTTTATTTTTTATTTTTAACCATGCAAAGAACCAATTGATAAAAACCCACAATTTTTATTTTTTTCCTCAACATTCTATTTCTTTTTTTTGTGTAAGTGAGAAGGATATATTATGGTACAAAAATATGTTACAAAAAATCTACCATTGCAGATCGAGGCCTGATAAAACCAGAGGGCCAGGCACAAAACTTAGGCCCTTAACAAGCTGCCTAAACCGCTGCCTGCACACCACGCAGGGTGGCCACCCAGAGAACTACAGCAAAAACAGAGGCCCCTACTAAACCGTGGACTGTAAACAAGGTTACATAAACAAAAGATAGAAACCAGCTGCTATTAGATGCAGCACAGAAGAGAAAAACATAAGCAGATTACTGCGGAGGATTTCCAAACCGGTTGAGAGTGTTCAGAGCTTGCTCCATAACGTGCTTATCAACCCGAGCCTGCAAGGTATGATAATTCTGAGCTTCCTTCGGAGGCACCGGCTGCTGATCAACATGGAGAAGAGGATCAGGGCTGAGAGTCTGCCTGAGAAGTTTGATGAGCAGCGTCAGCTTCTTGTTAACCAACTCTGCCACACCATGAGGCTGAGATTTTGGAGTCCAGAATCTTGTAGATCTCAAGCAAATTGTTCAGTTGATCCTCAGAGATGGAACCTTCCCGATTCGAATGCTTCTGCATTTCATCCTTGGACTCTAATGCCTTGGCAACTAGGGTCTTGACCTTCCAACTCTCTGCCTGCGTCCTTACGAACTGGGTTGCCCACTTGGAGGCAGTGCCCGGGTCGAGTAACCAGTCGACCTCCCTAGCGATGTCATCCTCAGTGCGCTGTAATTCTTCCTCCTTGACTGAAGCTTCCAACTCCTCGATTTTACGTTTATTCCTCACCGTAGTTCGAGTTTCATACATTTTCTTCGTAGTTTGAAGCTCCTGATTTGCCGTAATGCTTCTGCAGCTTCCCGTCTTCATGGTGCACCGGCTGTCCTGTTCTTGTTGGCAGAAACGCTTCCAAGAAATATAGTAACCCAGAGAGATGCCCGAAGGAATTGCAATGGAGCTGGTTCCTGGGCTGGCTAATATATAATCCTTCTCCATTTGGTTTCCCGTGTTACCCGCGTTCAGACGAGGCGAGGTGGTAGTACTATCACCATAACTTCCCGGGAGGGCCGCGAATCTCGAGGGATGTATCCAGATCCTAAAATGAATGTTGTTGTTTTCCGGTTGAGTACATACCTGCCATGTGTCCCTTCTTATTGGTATGCGGCGGCGATACGCTCTGCAGCTTACCATGTCATAAAACTTTTCTATTTTCGCCTGTTGTTTCCACAATTGTTTCTGCTGCGCATGTCCTTTCTTCCAGCGCCAACGATCCAAACTCCTTTCCTTACTGGCCCGTTTCATCATGCTTTACCGTTGGAGCCTACCATCTCCGGTTAAGCCTGGCCAGTGTTGTCAAGGTCCTGCTTTGCCAGCTGTAGGCACTTTTCCTTGAGGTCCAGACAATCCACGTATTGCCAACAACTGTCCCATATCTCGTCTGGATTGTCAATGCCATAGTTCGCCAAGTAGTCCGCCAGCCCATTAGCCTTACGTCTGACCGCCTGAAAAACTAACCCGTTCATCCCGACAATCGATTATCCAATATTCTCCGTCACCTTGGTGAGCCTCCATTGTTTCGTGGCTCGACTTGCTGTGGTGCCTGCATAGATCTTCTTAGCAACTGAGATTACCAGAGATGAATCCCCTTCCACAATCACCTTGCTAGTCTACAAATTCTTTAGAATTCTAAGCCCGTGCTCAAGCGCCGCGAACTCCATCTCGTTGTTCGTGCTTTCTCCCAGCTCTCTGCAGTATATGTCTATAATTTCGCCATCCTGATTCCTTATGACTCCTCCAATACTTGCTGTCCCAGGGTTCCCTCTGGATGCACCATCAAAATTTAGCTTCAGACTTCCCTCCGGCGGACAATTCCACTTGGTGGCTTCCGAATTGGTAGCTGTTGGCGTCTTGGCGATGTGCTACTGTGGTTCTCCTCCAATTGAAATCGTTTTAGGATGAGTAAGTCACGATCTGATATCTTCTCTTCGGGATCCACTTTACATTTCGTTTGAATTAGTTGTTGAATGTTGGTTAAAACAATTTCTTTGGAGTGGTCCGCATTTTTGTGTTCATCCTGGAATATTCGTCTATTGCGTTCTTTCTAGACTATCCATAGAAGGAAGCCTGGCATGGTTTTCCAGATGATGTTGACCCTTTGGTTATTGGAGAAGTTATTTTGCCAATTGAGGATGGTATTATGAATTGACCCTCTGTCTCTATTGGAATCACTTAGAATTTCCTCCATCCAGTTCTATAGTTGATTTGCCCATTCACATGAGTTGAACAAGTGGTTTATTGTTTCTTCTTCAGCTAAGCACATTGGGCATCTAGAAGGTCCACTGAATCCTTTTTTGCGTAAATTATCCCAGGTTAAGGTTTTGTTTCGCATCAAAAGCCAAAGGAAAGTATTGATTTTTGGCCAAAATAGGTTGTCCCAAACTTTGTTGCTCCATGGCACTGCCTCCTCCTGCTCAACCTTTTCCATTATTTCCCTCGCTTCTTTTAATGAGAAATTGCCACTACCTCTCAAATCCCATCTTAGCTTGTCTGCTTCTTCTGCTTTACGAATCTTTCTTTTTTTCATTTTTTCATTAATTTGTTGTGTGCTTTCATTTATTTCATTGTAGTTGTCGCTGTTGAGACTAATCCATTCCCTCCAGATGGGATCCCTATTGTCCTGATTCCAATAGTGGTGGACTCTGTGCCTGCCTTCATTTTGGTTTGAGAGTTTGAGAGACGATAGTTCTGGGGTGTCCAGTTTTGGGAGTTGCTGCCAGACATCCTCCCAAAACAGGGCTATCCTACCATTGCGGATTTCCCAGAAGCTGTTCTCCTGCACTATGCTTCGGTTTTTGCGCGCAAGGTTCCATATGGGTGAGCCTTCTGGGACCTCTTGTAGTCTGACCATATCCTGATTGTTGCAGTAGGGAGTGTACTTTTCTTTCCAATATCTAGCCCACGGCAAACTGGGCTCTTTTATCCACCTCCACCATAGTTTAGCACCACAGGTCCTGTTGACAATTGATGGATCTACGAGATTTAGTCCCCCCATGGATTTCAGCTTGCATAGCTTATTCCAAGCTACCAACGCCCATTTTTTCTTATCCCCATTGCCATTCCAAAGGAAGGATCTCTAAATGGTTCTCATTTTCTGTAGAATTCCCTTGGGAGCTGGTAGCATAGACAATAAGTACTGCGGTATGGCCTGTAACACTGTCTTAGTTAAAACTAAACGACCAGCGAAGTTTAAAGCCCTATGCGTCCAATGTTTACATTTTTTCTGCATGTTGGCTAAAACCTTCTCCCAGTGTGTTTTCTGCCAAGGTTTGAGAGTGAGGGGAGCCCCTAGATACCTCGATGGTAGGTTGCCTATCCTAAATCCAAGTAGTTGAGGCAGATGAGCCTGAATAGCCGGATGAGTATGGAAGAAGAAGATCGTTGACTTGGAGAAATTTATTTCCATTCTAGAGGCTTTATTAAAGAGGTCTAAGATGTGCCTGAAAGCTAAGGCCTCTTTAACTGTGGGGATTCCATGTAACATTGTATCATCCACGAACTGTTGATGCGTGGTGGCCAGTAGAGTTCGTACCGGTTGAAGACCCTTAATGATTCCATCAGCTTTCTTCTTGGCTATAATTCTGCTGAGACCTTCCATAAGAATGACAAACAGGAATGGGGACAGAGGATCCCCCTTCCTTATTCCCTGCGATGGTCAGAAAGGTTCAGAGGGTGCTCCATTAACAAGGATTGAGAATCTTGAGGATTTGATGAGGGCTAAAACCCAGCTAATCCATTGCCTGCAAAAACCAAAAGCTTCTAGTATGGATTCTAGGTACCTCCAGCTCACCTTGTCATATGCCTTCGAGAGATCAAGTTGCATCAGCATTCCTGTTTCTTTCCTTGAGTGTAGAGTGTGGATCATCTCCTGGGCAAGGAGGATATTGTCTAGTATTTGCCTTCCCTCTACATAGCCCGATTGTTCTTCAGGTATGATGCCCGGAAGAATCGGCTTTAATCTGTTGGCTATAACTTTTGATATTATTTTGTAAATGACATTGCATAGGGCTATAGGTTTGAACTTTTCAGGGGTATTGGCTTCCTCTACCTTAGGTATGAGTGCTATAAAGGTTGAATTAATAGATTTTAGGATTGATCCAGATCTTCTGGAGTCCTCAACCACATCCCACACTTCCTGCTTTACGATATGCCAACAGGCCTTGCAAAAGTTGATGGTGAACCCATCAGTTCCTGGAGCTTTGTCGTTTGGCATGCTATTAACCGCTTCCTCCACTTCTCCCAGTGTAATTTCCCTGCAGAGGGCCCAGTTCTGATCAGAGTTGATAGATTTGGGTATGGCTTTTAACAGTTCCTTAATGGCTTCCTCTCTGTCTAAATGCGGTTCCTGAGCTATGGAATTGAAGTGTTCCCGGAGCAGTACTGATATGTCGTGGTGATTCTTTGGTGGTTCCCCATCTTTATTTTTCATCTCCAGAATTTTGTTTGCACTCCTGTAGTCTAGAGCCGATCTGTGGAAAAATTTGGTGTTCTGCTCCCCTTCTTTTAACCATTGGATTCTTGACTTTTGTTTCCATAGGGTTTCTTCTTGTCTGCACCGATCGTGCCATTGATGAGTTAGACTTTTCTCCTGCTCGGCATATTCCTCATTACTGTGCCCAGAAGCCCAGTCTTTGTGGATTTGTTCTAACTTTTCTTCTATCCGGGTTTTCTCCTTCAAGATGTCCCCAAATGCTGTTATGTTCCACTCCTTTATCTTTTCTTTGATGATTCTTAACTTCTTCTGTAGGTTAAACATTTTGGAGCCTTTCCCTTCTAGGGCTTCGGACCACCATTTCTCCAGTAGCTCGAGGAAGTTGGGGTGATCTAGCCAAAATTTTCCAAAATGGAATGGTTTGTTCCTCGGAGTGCTCTGCACCGCAACTGTGAGTGAAATTGGCCAGTGATATGAGCCTCCAGTTGGGAGGATATCTGATTCTACAGTGATGCCATCCATTATGATATTCTCAGAGATCAAGAATCTATCCAAGCGGGAAGCAATCAATCTTTCTCCCCCTCTTCTGTTATTCCAAGTGAAGTTTCCACTCTTGGGGAGAATATCTACTAATTTAACTTCATCAGTGAAGCTGGTGCAAGCCTCTGTATCCTTGTTTAGTTTTCTTAGACCCCCTTTCTTCTCCAGAAGGGTAGTTATCATGTTGAAATCTCCCCCTAAAATGCATTTAGACCTTGGGTATCTAGCAATGAGTTTATTTAAGGAATTTAAGAAACTTATTTTGTCCTCTGCCTTTGTGGTCCATATACATTAACACATAAGAAAGATTCAGAGTTACCTGTGATTTGAGCTTCCACAGAAATGAAATGTTTGTTTGCTTCGGAAGAGATCACCTGAATATCTCTTGTATCCCATAGCGTTGCTAGGCCACCTTCTCGACCTTGACTTTCTACTTCTAGATAATCTATATTCCTTCCAATCTTCTTGTTTATCTTGGCCATGCTGGAGCTGTTGCATTTAGTTTTTTGAATGAACATAATCTCCGGATTGAACTTTGGAAATTTACGCTTCAGGACTCTTTGTTTTGCTTGGCCGTTCAGCCCTCTGGCATTCCAAGATATGATCTTCATGATTAACTTAAGGTTTTAATGGTAGGATGAGAAGGCACTAAGTGCCTTCATCTTCCCTGAGTTGATCATTAACATGCCTAGCTCCTGCAAAGCCTCACCATTTGTCCTTCTGCCTCGTCTTTTATTTTGTTTAGAGCTGGATGAGTTCCATGTGAGACTTTTGGAGTGGTTACCACTCCCTTTTGCTACACCTAGCTTCCTATTCTGCTTTTCTAATTCTTCTTTCTGCCTTGCTATGAACATATCATTTACCTTCCTGATTTCTTCCTTCGGTGTGTTTTCTATGCCTTGCGTTTTCCATTTCTCAGCTATAACTGGTAGATTCATTCCCTCCCTGGCTAGCACCTCCTCCAGCTCGGGATATTCACTTCCTCCATCGCTGGTAAGCATGTCTGTGTCCTCCTCCTGCTCTTCTGGTCTTTCCTGCATTTGGACTTCGCTAATGTTCTTGTTCCCTTCCGTTGCTGTCCTGGTTTGTTCTTCCCTTCCCTTATGCTCCTTATCTGCTACCTGGGTTTTAAGTCGATCCTCTGAGTCTGATTCTGGATCTAAGATCTCAAAAGTATTATTGTAGTTGGTTCTACCTGTTCCCGCCTTGTTCATTCTTCTTCTATTAGCTCTCTGCCTTGACTTTGGTGTGATGAAGTTATCTTTAGCTTTATTCCCCTGCTCTGTTTTAGTGTCTTCTTCCTTCTTGTTCATTGGGCATTCCCTTATTAAATGTCCGTGTTCGTGACATTTGCGACATCGAAATGGGATCTGCTCATAGTCTATTGCCTGAAAGTAGTCTTAATCTATATTCAAGCCATAACCCTTCATGCATTGCTCCCAAAACATCCATTTCAACACATATTCTTGCGCATGAGGTGTATTTCTTTTGCAGGATTGCCTCTGAGGCTTTGATAAAAGTGCCCAGCTGATCTCCAATTTGCTTGAGAGAATTTGAACCCCAATAATCTATTGGGAGAGAGAATAATCTAATCCAAACTGGAACTTGAGTAAACGATTCTTTTTCTGGGGTAAAGTTTTCCTTCCATGGTCACATGGACAGCCCAGCTGAGGCCATGAAATATGGGCCTCCATCAAAAATCCTGTCCTTATCTTCTAGGTTGGTGAAAACCACTGTGAAGAAACCTTTAGCTCCCAGGTGCAATCTGACATCCCCTTTGGGCTTCCATTGCTATCTAATCCATTGACATAGGGCCCTTTTCGTGGGACACATGCCCATAAACTTGCAAATGACTGCGTGTTCTGTCATGTGCTCTTGGTAAGCTTGTATCTCTGGATCCGTGATGACAACCCTTAGGTTATCAGATTTTATTGGTTTGCAGATCCCGTTTGTTGTGGGGTGCTTGTTGTGGTTCGAGCTTGTGTCCCCTTTTGTTCCTTTGTTCTCCCGCCTGTTGTCTGCGTTCTCCCGTTGTTCTTCTGACTGTTTTCCCTTGTTATCTGTCATTTTTTGTCCTGATGTGGCTTTGCTTTCATTGTTTCCTGGCTCGTCATCTTCTGCTCCTTTGACTTCTGTATTGCTATCTTGATCATTACCTTCTGCTTGTTTTTTCTTCTTGTTTATCCCGCCAGACTGCTTGAAGCCATCATATCCCGAGATTCTGACTCCTTCTCTCATGTTCTTCTTCTTCTTTTGCATGATTATTTGTTTATACGAAGGGGTCCCAATGGACCCCTCTGCCTCCATCCAGGCTGTCATCTCTTGACCCTTTCTAAACAATGCTGCAAATCGGGGTCTGTGCGCTGCCAGATCTGAAGCGATTTTAGTTTCTCAGAAAACTAGGGTTTTCCCCCTCAACATTCTATTTCAATAAAACCTCTCATTTTTAATTTTTTAATTGGACATTTGATTTTGAACCAACTTCTTTCCCACCATTTTAGAACCTTCATTCCATTATTGTAATATAATGTTAAAAATAAAACCCCACATTTTAGGTTTTACCTTCTACATTATATTAATGAAATAAAGATTCCAAAATGGTGAGAAGGAAGCCCCTTCAAAATCAAATGTTCCTTCATTAAAAATCCAAAATTATGGAGTTTTAATAATTTATTTTTTGCATCGTTATAAAATTTATACTAAAAACCATTTTGTTAGATAGTACTAAAAATTATCAAATTTGTTAGATCTCTAATTCAAGCAAATTTTCGGTGGCAAAATTACCTAGATGTAATAACTATATGTCCTACAAATTGAACAAGGGTGATTGTGGGTGCTCTCTCCAAATATGAAACAACATTTAGAGTAGATTTTCAGTTGTATACTTGGACATATATTGGAGTCAAAGGAGTGTTTAATGATGGTTCATAGGTTTGGAGTCAAGCAGAAGAAATTGGGCTAGTAGCTGTGTTGGTTTCATAATGGAAGGATTTTTTTAGTGGGCTTACAAGATTTGGACTCTCGTTGTCGGATGTGTCTGTTACTCTAGTTTGGTATTAGAATCGCTCTCTAGGGATGTTAGAAACTAAATTAGGATATCAGGCCTTAATTGTAGTTAATGAGGATGTATAGGGGAAATGGTGGTATCAATTGATTTGGAAATGTAAAGCTTCTTTAAAGATTAGGATTTTTTTATGTTAATTTGTCATACTAACTATGGTTACCACTACAATGGCAATGGGAAAAGAAGACTCATGAAGAGAAAATGTAACAATGGGAAATATTGGCCTCACACCCCACTTCAACAACCTCCATCCACTGCATTTTAATATGTATATATCACCACTATGATTGAATTGTTGTCACATTTATATAAATTTTATAGTATAATCATATAAATATTAAAAAAAAAACCAAAATTGTTAGCCTATTATAATGAATCTTACATAGTAAAATTTTATGCTTTTCACTTATAAAAGAATTATGCACTTTGATTGATTCAATGACGATTTTCACTTACAAAAGAATTATCCACTTTGATTGATTCAACAACACTCATCCATTACTTGAGTTCAATAAATTTAAACTAGGTTCATTTTAAATAAATATACATAAAAATATAATCTTCAACTATCTAAAATCCATAATCTAATAGATATTTAAAATTTGTATATTAAAATTAGAAATACTTACTCCTCCCTTTTTATAAGGTGCTATCATATTCTTCAAGGTTACATTTTTATCCTTTCTCATGAAAAGGCTTAACTATTTCTTCTTTTTTGTTATTGTAAATAACAATATTTTATATATCATTCCAAAAACTTGAGATTACAAAATTAGCTTGACATGAATTCCATTTGAACTCGAATCACTAAAAAAAAACCCAGTTGACAATAAAAATCACCCCCAAGAATAGAGAAACACTCTAGTAGTGGAGAAAAGTGTCATCAGAAATCTCTGGTGTCCCAAATTTATCACCAGGGAAAAGAAAAAACCTTATGAAATTGGGAGATACATAACATTTCTTGACCAAACAGAATCACTGAAATAGAAATATATGCAAGTAAGAATCAAAGTCCCATAAGACAACTAGGCCTCCAAAACAACGTCAATAAAAGGGAACGAAGTAAGTTGAAGAGAACCACAACCATAGACACATGACATTCCATTGGAATCATAAGCCAAAAGCACCAACCCAAGAACAAACTCGACATTCCCCATAATAAGTAGGTTAGAATAATGCTCGACAACTTAGGAAAATTGTAACCAATCAAAACCAAGCCTATCCCAAGAACATTGTTATATGAAAAAGAAGACTCGAAGCCCTTGAGCCAGTAAAAGAAAAACCAAACACATTCGAGAAATAAAACTTTTGTTTCTACAATTTCTGAGGCATATATATTCTCCATATGGAACCAAAGGAAAAGTAGCAACATCAATAACAACATCAGCAAATCGAGCACAATCTAAACATCGGTGGGTCCTTTCTCCACCAGTCTTTAGGAAATTATATAATACATTTTGAAAAATAATGCATATGGCTAGTTAGTTCATATTAGGTTGATGTTATGAAAGGTGTCACCTAAATGCCTGCCTAAGTGGGTTGAAGACTATCTAAGAGGGTTCAAACAATTGTGGGTCGGCCTAGTAAGGTATGGAAAAGATGAAAGCCCTAAGCCATACCATATATGATAGTTGAAAGAAACAAATATCGGGTTAGACTTATTGAGTGTTATCGTTAGGACCAAGGGATTACACACACCTCCCCCAACCCCCACCACAATGGTGGCCTTGTAGATATGTGCAAAGGAATACATTAAAAAAGAAATCGATAAATCTACCTTAAACAACCAAAAGATCAAAACATCATTGGTGGGTTCTAAAGTACATCATATGCATTTTTAAGGTGGTTCTGTATTTTTATTTCTATTCAATTTGAATTAGTGTTTCATTCACTTTTAATTCGGAAGTTGGGTTTCAACAGAGAGCATAAATAAGAGATAAAAGCAAAATAAAATATGCAATGGCATAAATTCGAGTCCAACCCCAACAACAACAACAATAATACATAGTTATTTATGGCAGCGACAATCAAGAACAAGAAAGTTACATGATTATCACAACATGGCCACAACTGTAACTACAAGGTCATGTTGATAGGAGGGTGAGACACCTGACAAAATTCCTACAGTGCCCAACAACTACAAATCAGCTAAAAAAAATATTAGACCTATCAAAACTCAACAAAAACAACTAACAACTTTAAAAAAAAAGGAAAAAATGAAATACCTAACCCAACAATAAAATATTCATAACAAGATCACAAAAACAATTCGAAAGAATTGTAACTAGGAGGTTGGGTTTATGTTATGGGGTCAGGTTCACAAGAGGATGAGGCATCAGAAAAAATTCCTCTAGCACCCAACACCTGTAAATCAAGGAAAAAAAATCAGACGTATCACAACTCAACAAAAACAATTAACAACTTAAAAAGAACGAAAAATGAATTATTTAACTCAACAATAACGAATTCCCAATAGGGACACAACAATAATCCGAAAGAACTGTAACTCACAACATGACCACAATAACAATTTGAAAGAATTGTATATAGTGCAAAAGATTTTCCAGGGCCTCATGACCCACACATATTATATATAAACACTTTTTTGGCTAAAAAGGTTGTTCGACCAAACAATTATTTTTGGTCGAAATTTTTTTGCCGGTTGAAAACACAAGTCGCTAGATCCCCCCCAAGCCAAAAAGTTGTTGCATGATATTCGAGGTTGTTGTTGATTTAAACGTCCAAACTTCCGACCACAAGTTAGATTTAACCATTCGACTGAAAAAAATAATAGTTCAGCTTAAAAAATCAATTATCTTAGCTGAAAAAATAAATAGTTCGGCTAAAATTTTGCGATCAAGATTTTTTCGCAAGAAATTCACACAAAAGTGTAGCCCAACTTCACATTTTCACCCAAAATCCATCCAAAAAATAGCAGTTTCATCATATATAATAATTTTTCATAAAAGAATCATTGACAATTTTAAATATACATATATGACTACCAAGTCAACACCTATTGCGAATTTCATTATTCCAAGGTAAATTCACAACATCCATAAAAAAATAGTAATATCATCGTACATAATGATTCCCCATAAAAAAATGACAAAATTCAAAACATATATAAAGTAACAAGATAAGTCCAATAATATCAACATCTTCTTTAATCAAATCAACTAAAATTCAAATGTGTGATTACCATATCAAAATATTTCATAAATATCATAATTCTAAGGTAAATTCACAACATACATCTAAAGATAGTAATATCATCATACATAATAATTCTCCATCAAAATAATGTTGATAATTTAAAATATATACACAAAATAACAAGATAATAATGATATTATCATCATTATCTTTATCCAAATAAACTAAAATTCAATGTATGATTACCAAATCAACATGTTTCATAGATATAATTATTCTAAGGTAAATTCACAACATCCATCTAAAAACATGAATCTCATCACACATAATAATTCTTCATCAAAAAAATGTTGGCAATTTTCAACGTATTCATTAACGTTGACAATTTTCAACGTATTCATAAGGGAAAAATATAGTATAGATAGTATATATCATCATATTTATTCAAATCAACTAAAATTCAAATGTACTATTACCATATTAATACATCCCAAATAAATATAAAAAACAATGCATGGCTAGCTAGCACCACCAAGATCATAGTCAAGATCATCCTCATGATCATTGCAATGATCATCATCGTGACCATCCTGATAAATCTCATCCACTTCATCATCATCATATCCTATTATCTAATGTATGTTTAGCATAGTTTGGATCATCATTGTTTGGTCAATTTAGTGTGTCCTAAATTGCTACATTAATTATCAATCCAGGATTCGTAAGCTGATGGAGTGTGGCACAATATATGTGCAAGATAACCTATTTCTTACTTTTGTTGTTTTTTATTTTTATTTTGTTTTGGCGGTTTTTATCTTTGTTTGTCTCCTAATGTGAATGGGAATTCTATCTTTGAGTCTTAAGAAAACTCTAGAAGGCAAGAATGGATATATATTTTAAGGCAATTTTGTCCTTTATAGCGATTTCCAAATCTTAACGCTCTAGAGGGTCTTAGAACATACTAATGATGAAATTAATACCTGAACAAAAATGAAGATGTGTTGCTACTTAAGTCAAACAAGAAATGACCTATTGATCATGAAACCATTATCCCTGCTGCTGTCTAAATAGAAAAAAGAATTAAGCTACTGCACTCAAACAAATAAAAAATTGCAATCTAATAAAGGTAAAATCAAATCACATCATTCATAGTTTGATTGCTCGCCAAGTAGTCTAAGCTATGGCTTTCGGAGATAATCATCAATAACATGAGAAATCTGATATCTAATTGCAGAAAAGTAAAACTAAAATCAAATCACATCAATTCATACTCTGATCCCTCACCAGGTAGTCTAAGCTATGGCTTTCGGAGGTAATCATCAATAACTTGAGCAATTTGATATCTAATTGTAGAAAAGTAAAACTAAAATCAGATCACATCAATTCATAGTTTGACCCCTCGCCAGGTAGTCTAAGCTATGGCTTTCAAAGGTAATCATCAATAACTTGAGCAATCTGATATCTAATTGCAGAAAAGTAAAACTAAAATCAAATCGTATGAATTCATAGTCCGACCCCTCGCCGGGTAGTCTAAGCTATGGCTTTTGGAGGTAATCATCAATGATATGAGTAAGTTGATTTCTAATTACAAAAAAGTAAAACTAAAATCAAATCACATCAATTCATAGTCTGACCCCTCGCCAGGTAGTCTAAGCTATGGCTTTCGGAGGTAATCATTAATGATATGAGTAAGTTGATTTCTAAACTATTAAGAAAGAAAATGAACTAATCTGAAATCAAAAAAATAGAATTGGAATTAAAAAACTAAGAAAAGAAAGTTAGCAGAAAGACTGATTCCATGTCACTAGTTTTTGCAAAAGGAAATGTGTAAAAATGTCCGGGCCTACTTCTATCCTGAAACATACACACACTGATCAACATTAACAGTAATATACAAAGCTTGTAAAATCATGAACAGGATTGAAGTGTTAATATCATAGCAAAAGAAATATACACAAGTGAATAACTGTGGAATATATGCAATGGAAATAAAGAAACATTACATAAAACTGTACATCAATAAAAGAACAAAACCTCAGTGTGCAGGGGCCCTCTGCACAGCCTCGGTCAATAGGCTATCAATCAAGAATTATGCTCACGCAATCATGTAGAAAGAGTGTCTTCTTTTATATTTCAAAACAATGTTATCACAGTGGGACTAGTGTCATGGCACAGTAACTTAACAGTAAAATTACATAAGCAAAAAGACTAAAACTATGCGTATAGAAATGCGTTATTTATAACAAAAGCTTTATAACTATTTTCCTATGAAACTACGTGGGCAGAGGACACGTAAAAGACAACGTCCATGGATTTAGCATCATGGTTGCCGAGATTATGCAATCTATTGAAAACGGTTGTTGGATTCACATCGTGGGGCAGCCTATAGGTGTCAGCATGCCTCCAGAGATCTAGAAATGGCCATGAATACTTCACGTGGTTGAAAACAGAGTCTAGCTACCGTCGGACTCCTTTGTTAGACCATTCTTTGACCACCGTTGACCACAACTTTCTTTGATGAATCTGGTTAGACCAATAGGACCTGATCCATGTCCAGATCATTTCTAACTTGCCCACGTGTCTGGTTTTGTCGGATGACACCTGCAACCTAGAGTTTAACAAAAACGGCTATGTAAAGTTGAACCAGTTGCGGAAAGTGGCTGCATTTCGCAGCTCATAAGAAAAAATCTAATTCAAACAACAAACACAAAGACATATTTAAAAAACCACTTTAAATGCTCTTTTATGATTAATATGCAATGATGTTGATAGATTAGGAGGTCCAGGTGAATGGAAAAAGTCTAGGAAAGTGTGTAGGAGAGATGCAAGTTTAGGGCTCAACATACCCCCACTGTGAAGGTGTTGCATGTCCCCATGCAACCAAAACTTTGACCATCTTCCCTTTAGTTCATCTGCTCTGAGACCTCTGCCAGCACATCCAGCCCTCTTCTCCTCTTTCTTGGTACTGCTGACATCTTAGGCTTCCTCATTAAGCATATGAATTTGAGGTTGATAAGTGCTCTACTCAACCTCCTGCACTTTTTCTTCAATTTCCTATTCTTCTTCTACCACAACCCAAGATGTAACATGGTGTTTTCATGAATGATCTTGTCCAATTTGCTTTTTTCCTTTAATGTTTCATTCTCTCTCTTGATGTGTCTATTTAAGACCTCAAGTTCAAAAATTTCTTTTTTCAGTGATTGGATTAGAGTTTCTTGTGCTGCATTAGGCCGGGTAAATGAAGTGCTTGGACCTGTGGCTATCTTCTCCAAGGATTCTATATAATCATACATCTCTTGCTGATTTAGGTCTACCTCAAGTGTAGTTTTTCTTGGGATGACCCCAAAATCCTGTTGAGAAGGACTGATCTCAAAATCTGGCCGAGGACTCATGTCAAATTCTGGCTGAGAAAAAGGAGTATGGTGTGGGCTATGGCTAGGAGGAATTTTTGGAGGGTTTTCCAGTGTTTCCCCTCCTAAATCAATAAAGTGGGTCCCTTTGGTTTGTACTGTCCTTAATTTCCCTTTAAGCCTGGAGCCTCTCCTTAAATGTTGTGGACTAGTGTCTTCTTCCTCCATACTCTGTTTTTCTTTTCCTTTCTTCTTGGCTACAGCTGATTGTTCTTGAAGATAAGCTAGTCTTTCAGACAGTGTTTGGTGGTCTTCTTTTTGGGAAGGATCTGGGGTTTGATATATAGCTCCTATGTTTCTTTTCCCTTTTGGTTTTCTTTGCTCCTTATCCTCAATTCTCTCCTTCCTACTTTCAGGTAGCTTATCTTCTTGATTAATTTCTTTAGTTTTGCTAGTAGGAGTGTCTTGAATTCTCACACTTGTCTTCTTCCTTATACTCTTCCTTGCTGAGCTGCTCTCTGGTGTCTCAAGTGGATCTTGAAAGAAGTTTCTAACCAGAAATTGTTCCCAAGTGTCCTTCTTCTTTTTCAACTATTTTTCAATTAAAATTTTCACAAGCCTGTGATGATATAGGTAGGGTTCTACATCCTCCAAATTATTTTGGATAGTTACATACATCTTTTTCAAACTATTCAGTAAAAAGTAAGGCAGATTGAGGGTTTGATTTTCTAAGAAATTCATCAGCAACTGGGTGTGATACATATACATGGACCCAAAACGTCCTTCACAGGTAATAAACTTTTGAATAATCAACAGTAAACTGGTCCACTTCTCTTCTAAAGCATGGAAATGGATTCCTCATTTGAAAATAGTTACATCCATACCTTGATTGCGTAGGATAACCCTCCAAGCCTTCTCGTCAAAGCTCTTGTTTTTGAACCAGTGTTCTCCCTCCCGTGGGAGTTCTGTAGCGGCTGCTATAGATGCCTCGGTGATTGTAAACTTGAGGTCTCCAACCTCAACCTCCATACCATCAAAAGACCTCGCAAAAGTCTTTGTAATTTCCTTTTTGTAGCCCTTGAAATTTTTAATGAACCGTAGTCACCGTGCCTTCTTCAGTATGCTTTTCAATTGCAGGTACCCCTCCATAAACTTGGGCCTTTCCGGTTTTGACCTTAACAACAGACCCATTCTTTCCTCCTGTCTTAAAATACGTCTGCGTGAGTAAGGGATTAGTGGAGGTAAGACGGCTGGGTTAGCGGGAGTGAACAAGGTTTATGGAGAAAAAAACAGTGACTATAAATGGAAAACAGAGAACAGGTAGCCGGAGTGAATTCATGGAATGGAGCGGAGGCTTATGTGAACAAGGTGGAAATGCAACCGTGACTTCAATAGAATAGTAGGGGAGTAAAGTGAACTCGACAGAGTTTAAAACTGGATGGCTGCGGAATAGATGTAAGTATGCTCATGAAATGACTGCGGAATTTATGTGGTGGAGAAGAGTCGTGATCAAATCGACCACGTCCCCATGATTATAGGTGGAGTGTCAAAGTACAACTAAACACGAGTTAAATCTGAGGGCTGATCATGAGGCCGTTTGAAAAATAAATGCACGGTTCGTGGAGGAATCATAGGTCGTGGAACAGTTATGGAGGCTATCAATGCCAATCATTGCATATAGTGGAGCTATGGTTTCATAACTATGTAAAAATGTGCTTTGAATGCTATTTGAAATAAATTTCTACTCGTACCTTGGAATGTTTGCCACTTTTTGTGCATTAACCTTTGATCAGTTTCTCCTTGTTGATGCTTTTAGGTGCCACATGTCTTCATAATATGTCCTCGGTCATACTTGCATTTGATTTTCATTATTTTTAACTATCATCTGACTGTCAATGTTGAACGACAGGGTGCTAGCTGCGGAAACAACAACTAGCTTCGGACTCAGTTTGTAGCTGCAGAAATAGGTATCAACTGCGGAAACTGATACAATGATCACATGGCTGAATGGAGATGGATAAATGATGACTGAGTGAATGAAAATTGGTCTTGAAAATACTTTTATTGGTGGAACGAAATGAGATGAAATGGGTGGAGTGGAATGAAATGAAGTGAAGTGGAGTAAAATGAAGGGAAGTGACATGAAATTGTGGAATGAGAGAGAGATTTTTTTTTTGGAAAATATAGGGCGTCAAAGATTATGATTTTCGCCCTGTATTTTCTGTATAAGGTTGTCAATCTGTGATTGGTTTTCAGGATTATACAATTATTATTATTATTTTCATGTAGAAACAGAAAAAGATCAAGGACTAGGCTGGTGGAGAACAAGAATTCTTCTTCACCAGCCTTATTGCAGAATTATCCTGAAAGATTTCGACAAATTCCTCCTTTGAGAGTGGCTTATGATAGATCTTTAATTGGTGACCATTCACAATAAGAGGAGTTTGAAATTCATCAATGGTTTTGATTCTTACCTCTCCATTGCTAAAGACTTTGTCAATCTCATATGGCCCAAGCCAATGAGTCTGAAATTTACCTTTGAAGTCTTTAAACTTGGAATCAAATAGCAATGCCCAGTCTCCTTGAAACTTTTTCTCTTTAATGTATTTTTCATGCCACTTAGCTCTTTGATATTGAACTAGATCAATTCTTAGGATTGCTTCTTATATGATCTCATCTAGTTCATTCAACTGCTCCATTCTATGCTTTTGGGCTTCTGATAGATCCATTCCCAATTGAACTGCCATCTTGAAAGTTTTAACTTGGAACTCAATGGGGAGTAGGACTTCTTTCCCATAAACAAGTTCATAGGGAGAATGTCTTTTTGTATTCCTCCATGTTGTTCTATAGGCCCATGAGGCTTCAGGAAGCCTTTCTGCCCAATCTCTTCTGTGTAGATGAAAAGTTTTGGTAATGATGCTTTCAAGAACTTTGTTTGTAGACTCCACTTGACCATTTGCTTGCGGATGGTAAGGAGTAGACTTTCTGCGCTTGACTTTGTATTCTTCCATCAGCTTCTCCACCATGTTGGATGTGAATTGGCTTCCCTGATCTGTCGCAATTTCTCTTGGAACACCAGAGCGAGTAAAAATATCCTCATAAATAAAACTAATAATTGAATGCTCAGTAGCAGAAAATAATGCTTTGGCCTCTACCCATTTAGTGACATAATCAGTACATACCAATATATACTTTTTTTTGTTTAGATGGTGGGTTAATAGGTCCAATGAAGTCTAAAGCCAATTTTTCAAAGGGCTTGATGAGTACCTATGGCCGTAATGGCATTTCATTTGAAAGGGTAGGTTTCCCTACTCTTTGGCAGCTGTCACACCTATTGACATACTGTTTTGCATCTTTGAAAAGGGATGGCCAATAATATCCCAAAGAGAGGATTTTATAGGTTGTCCTTTTGTCAGCAAAGTGTTCGCTGTATGGTTCATCATGACATGCTTTGAGGATATCAGGCATTTCATCTTCCCTAACACATCTTCTAATCACAAGATCTGGTCCTGTTTTAAACAATTCATTAGAAATCCATGAATATTTTGAACTCTCCTAAATAATCTTTCTTTTTTCACCAGGAAATAAATGTGGAGGTAGTTTCCCTATAACCAAATAGTTAGTTATATCTGCATACCAAGGGGTCTTAGTAGTTACTGCAAATAAATATTCATCAGGAAACTTGTCCTCTACAGGAGAATCTTCTTTAGTATTCTGAATCCTAGACAAGAAATCAACTACTGTATTTTGTTTTCCTGGTCTATCCAACACAGTGATATTGAATTCTTATAAAAGTAGGAGCCACCTTGTAACTCTTCCATTAGTAATAGGTTTGTTCATTAGATATCTAATTACAGAATGATCAGTATGAATAAAAGTTTCATAGCTTGTCATCTAATGTCTGAACTTATTGATTGCATGACCAACAACTAAGAACTCTTTTTCAGTCACAGTATATTTCAACTTAGTTGGAGTTAAATTTTTACTGGTATAGTAAATGGCATAAGGAACTAGATCTTTTTGTCCCAACACAGCCCCTAGAGCTGTATCTAAAGCATCTATAGAAATATGGAAAGGAAGTTTCCAATTTGGTCCTCTCAAGATGAGTGCTTCAGATATTCTTGTTTTCAAAGTTTCAAATGTTGATTGGCAATCAGGACCCCAATTTAATTCACAGTCTTTTGTGAGCAGTTTGAAAAGTGGAGATGCTATCTTAGTGAAGTTTTCTATAAATATTCTATAGTATCTAGTGAATCCCAGAAAACTTCTAACATCATTTTGACAATTTGGAATAGGTAACTTGGAGATGACTTCAACTTTTGATCTATCAACTTTAATCCCATTCCCTGAAATGTGATGTCCCAAAATAATACCTTCAGTAAACATCATAAAGCATTTTTCATGACCTAATGAAAGATTTTTTTCTTTACACCTTATAAGAACTTTTCCAAATTTTCTAGTTCCTCTTCAAACGAATCGCCATAAACTGTAAAATCATCCATATAAATCTCCACACAATCATGGATTAGATCACAAAAAAAATTGCTAGTACTGCTCTTTGGAATGTTGCGTGTGAATTACATAATCCGAAAGGAAGCACTCGATAAGCAAAAGTTCCCCATGGACAGGTAAATGTGGTCTTATCTTGATCTTCAGGTGCTACCTGAATTTGATTATAACTACTAAAACCGTCCAGAAATGAAAAGTACTTTTTGCCTGCTAATGTATCTAATACTTGATCGATAAAGGGAAAAGGAAAGTGATCCTTCAAAGTGGCTTTATTCAATCCCCTATAATCAATGCATACCCTCCAATTACCATTCATTTTAGGTACTATAACCAAAGGAAAAACCCATCAGTTATCTGAAATTGGATAAATGAAGTTTATATTGAGTAGTTTTTGGAGCTCTTCTTTCACTATCTCCCTAAGGTTTGGATTCATCATTCTCTGAGGTTGTCTGATTGGCCTACTGTTTTCCTCGATATAGATGTGATGAATGCAAGTCTTAGGGTCAATACCTTTCATATCAATATACTCCCATGCAAATGTAGTAGAATGTTTTTGTAAGATTTTGGTTAGTTCTTCCTGTTGTGAATTTTCCAAATTTTTTTTGATATTCAATGTTTTACCTGGAAAAATCTCAATGGTGGAACTACCGAACTCTTCCATAGAGTAAAGAGACATTTGTCTTGATGATAAATACTCAATGTCAGAATATAACTGAAATTGTGTGTGGTCATATTCTGAAGATGTTTCAAGATTTTCGAATGTGTTCAGAATTTGACTATCTTCACTAATTTCAGAAATGGTAAAGACAAGTTGTATAGTGTCCTCATCATCGACCCATTCATTGTCTCCTAATTTTGTAATTACTTTTGCTGGAGGATACAAATTGATTTCCTTTGTCGAACTACCATAAAAAATGTACATATCCCCAGATCTACAACTAATGAAAGCATCAGCTGTGGCTAGCCAAGGTCTTCCTAAGATAAGTGGGTGCCCTCCTAGATTACTCTTGGGAGTCAAAATGATGAAATCTACTGGATATTCCCAAGAATCTAAGGAGATTGAAATAGCTTCTAATACACCATCTGGTTTGATTATTGGTCTATCTACAAGCTGCAGTAAGGTAGGTGTAAAAAGAAGATTAGGAAGTTTAAGCTGTTCCATAGTCTGTCTACTCATAATGTTGATAGCAACCCCTAAGTCAATCAATGTGTTTGGAATTTCTATCCCATTTATATGTGTCTTGACAATTGGACTACCAGGATCTACATACTTCCGCATGGTAATTTTTCCCATCATGATATCTGCAATTTTTCCTACGAGGTGGATTATTCTTGTATCCCTTGGTTTCCTTCCTGGTATTTTCAGACTCAACTCCTTTATTGTTTTTGCTAGAATAGGAATCTCTCTAATGGCTTGTAGCAAGGGAATATTGATACAGACATTCTTTAATTCATCTAGAAAATCGTAGTCAGGCAACAAGATTTTTTTCTCCACCCCTTTGTCAATTTGTAATCTTTCAGGGAAAGGAGGTGTAGATGAAGATGTAGGTTGCTCAACTATAGGAGTTGTGGGGGTTGACTCTTTTTCTTTTTCTTTGTGAATGTTTGGATTTTGAAGAGATGCCTCCTCAGAACCTTTATTAACCTTAAGAGAATCCTCCTCAGAAATACCTTGCTTTTGAACATCTATAGAAGGTTTTTCTAAAACTCTACCAGACTTGAGTTGTACATCATTAAGAGGAACAATCATATAGGTAGGAAATTGTTGTCCTTCTACCATGTAGGCATTCTGAGGATTTTTATTGTTAGGATTTGGCAATGGCTGAGCTGGTAGTTGATTTGTCTTTTGTTGAAATGGAAGCAAGTGTTGAGGATTTGGAATTTGTTGAGAAGGTTGTTGTTGTGGAAATGATAATGAAAGTTGTGGGTTTTGATTTGGAAGTTGTGGATTTTGTTGATTTTGAAAAAATGGAGGATATTGATAAAATTGAGCAAATCTCCCATAAGGATTTTGTATCCCTTGTGCCCAGGATTGATATGAATTTTGAGGTTGGGGCTAAGGTTGTTGCCAAGAATTCCAATTTGGCGGGGGCTGAAAGTTCATAGGATTGTTAAATCCTTGATTTTGTTGCCCCTGCCAAGGTCTTCTCGAAACAAAACACAGGGATTCTACTGAATTTGGATCTTCTTTAAAGACAACTTTGAGCCCAGTGATTGAAGGAAAATCCTTGGTTTCATGACTTTTTGAGAAAATCATACATGTTTCTACAAATTTTTCATCCAAGGGGCATTCCTTTAGAGCATGTTTCTTCCTACATTTTGGACAAAGGATGGCCAAAGCATCAGCTTCTGTTTTCTGCTTGTTTTGAATTTTAAGAGTGTCTAGTTGTTCACTAAGACTCCCTAGAATATCAGTTTTGAATTCATCAAGCATATTGCCAATCTCTGCCCTACTTACTGATCCAGTTGTATATTTGTTTGCTCTAATAAGAGAAGGATCTCTAGGCCCTTTTCCCATTTTAGATTTTCCCCTTGAGAGATGGACACATAGTTCTGCAATATCACGAAGTGGAAGTTGAGAATTATCTCCCTTCCCCATCATGTTTAAAATATCTATCCATTCATCTCTAATGGATTTCAATAGAAGGGATTTCAAGGTTTCCTCATCTAAGTTACTCTTTTTGCTCTCTTTAAGTTATATTGAAATCTTTCAAGTAAATCCTCCGAGTTTTCATCTTCTTTTTGCATCATTTTGAATATCTCATCCTTGTGATTGGTGGGCATACACTAGTCCAGGTATCTATCCAAAAATGTTTATTTCATATCATTCCAAGTCCTAATATATTGGGTGACTAATCCCACGAACCATTTCAAAGCGACTCCCTTCAATGTTGAAGGAAACAGTTTGAGTTTTTGAGAGTCTTCCATATAGTCATAGGTTCGGCACACGAATTCAAATTCAAACAGAAATGTTTCAGGATCCTCACTTCGCAACCCATAAAAGTTGGGGAGGACAGATGGTGAGATGTTTTTCATTGTTGTGTGAGTTTCCTCATCAACTATAGGGAATCCAAACGAGTTAGCGCCTTCCCTATTTCTTCCATTATTACCTCCACCTCCACCATTGTTGCCTCCATTATTTCCTCCTCCTCTACCTCTACCCCCAAATCCATTATATAACTTCCACCGTCATGATAGTTTCCTCAAGAGTACCTTCTGGTTCTTCTATCGAATTGTGGACAAGAAGAGAGTTTCCTTCCTTCTCCTTCAGGTGATTCTTACTTTTTGATTACAATATGCTCCTCCTGTAGAAAGTGAAGAATGGTCTTCTACCTAGATGTAGATTTGGTACAGATAGTGGTAGGAGAAATCCTAATTCAGCTTGCTGCTCCTTAGAAATTCCAGGAAATCTTAAGGCTAGGAGTAATAAAGATGGGTGGGTGAATCTTGTACCTATAGCCTAGGGTAGCGGAAGTTGTTAAAACCGTAAACTCTTGCCCTAGCATAATAAAACCTTTCACCCTAGAAATCTCTTGCTCAATGCATGTCATTTTTTCTTTGATTTTCTGTTTTTCAAGTTGGCTAATAATTCTACTTTCTAGATATTACCATAATCACAACTAGGTGCAGCAAGAAAGAGAGCATAATCAGAAATATATGAACTAACAACTTCTCTTTTACTGATCCTACTAATCACACTAGGTGCAAGAGAAGAGCATATACTCAAGAAGTTATCATTTTTTTAATTTTTTTTTTTTTTTTTTTTTTTTTTTTTTTTTAAGAAATTGGCTACCTAGTTACACTTCCCCGGCAATGGCGCCAAAATGGTTCGTCAATTTAGTGTGTCCTAAATTTCTACATTAATTATCAATCAGGGATTCGTAAGCTAATGAAGTGTGGCGCACTATATGTGCAAGATAACCTATTTCTTACTTTTGTCGTTTTTGATTTTTATTTTGTTTTGGGGGTTTTTATCTTTGTTTGTCTCCTAATGTGAATGGGAATTCTATCTTTGAGTCTTAAGAAAACTCTAGAAGGCAAGTATGGATATAGGTTTTAAGGCAATTCTGTCCTCTATAGTGATTTCTGGATCTTAACGCTCCAGAGGGTCTTAGAACATACTAATGATGAAATTAATACCTGAACAAAAATGAAAATGTGCTGCTACTTAAGTCAAACAAGAAATGAACTATTGATAATGAAATCATTATCCTTGCTGCTGTCTAAATAGAAAAAAAATGAATTAAGCTATTGCACTCAAACACATCAAAAATTGCAATCTAATAAAAGTAAAATCAAATCACATCATTCATAGTCTGATTCCTCGCCAGGTCGTCTAAGCTATGGCTTTCGGAGATAATCATCAATAACTTGAGAAATCTGATATCTAATTGCAGAAAAGTAAAACTAAAATCAAATCACATCAATTCATAGTTTGATTCCTCGCCAGGTAGTCTAAGCTATGGCTTTCGGAGATAATCATCAATAACTTGAGCAATCTGATATCTAATTGCAGAAAAGTAAAACTAAAATCAAATCACATCAATCATAGTCTGATTCCTCTCCATGTAGTCTAAGCTATGGATTTTGGAGATAATCATCAATGACATGAGAAATCTGATATCTAATTTGCAGAAAAGTAAAGCTAAAATCAAATCACATCAATCATAGTTTGATTCCTCGCCAGGTAGTCTAAGATATGGCTTTCGGAGACACCGTCAATGATATGAGTAAGTTGATTTCTAAACTATCTAACAAAGCAAGTGAACAAAACTGAAATCAACAAAACAGAACTGGAATTAAAAAACTAAGAAAAGCAAGTCAGCAAAAAGACTGATTCCATGTCACTAGTTTTTGCAAAAGGAAATGTGTAAAAGTGCTCGGGCCTACTTCTATCCTGAAACATACACACACACTGATCAGCATTAACAGTAATATACAAAGCTTGTAAAATCATGAACAAGAGTGAAGTGTTAATATCATAGCAAAAGAAATATACACAAGTGAGTAACTGTGGAATATATGTAATGGAATTAAAGAAACACTACATGAAACTGTACAACAATAAAAGAACAAAACCTCAGCGTGCAGGGGCCCTCTGCATAGCCTCGGTCAACAGGCTATCAATCAAGAATTATGCTCACGCAATCATGTAGAAATAGAGTCTTTTTTTTATATTTCAAAACAACGTTATCACAGGGGGACTAGTGTCACGACACAACAAACTTTTAACAACAAAATTACATTGATCAAAGACTAAGAACTATGCGTAGTGAAACTACATTGACAGAGGACACGTAAAAGACAACGTCTATGGATTTAACATCATGGTTGCTGAGATTATGCAATCTATTGAAAACGGTTGTTGGATTCACATCGTGGGTTAGCCTACAGGTGTCAACGTACCTCCAGAGATCTAGAAACAGCCACGAAAATCCTTCACGTGTTTGAAAACAGAGTCCTGTTGCCATAGGACTCCTCTGTTTTACCATCGTTGACCACGGCTTTCCATGATGAATCCGGCTGAACCAATAGTACCTGATCTATGTCCAGGTCATTTCCAACTTGCCCATGTGGCTTGCTTTGCCTGATGACACCTGCAACCTAGAATTTAACAAAAAAAGCTGCGGAAAGTTGAACCAGCTGCGGTAAGTGGCTGCATTCCACAAATCATAAGCAAAATCTAATTCAAACAACAAACACAAAGACATAGTTAAAAAACCATTTCAATGCTCTTTTCAAATCAATGTGCAATGATTTTGATAGCTTAGGAGGTCCAGGTGAATGGAAAAATTCTAGGAAAGTGTGTAGGAGAGATGCAAGTTCAGGGCTCAACATCTCCCCTTTCACATATTTTTCCTTATATGTTAATTTTATAACCACATTATAAACCATTACTTGACCATGACTCTTTCCATTTACTTCATTCAAAAGAATAGTTTTATATGTATAATCTTTTGGATTGAACATGTACCATCTCAATATCACTTGTAAGTGGTTGACCTTTAGAACTAATAAGATTTGGCTTTTGTGTGTAACATGAAATAGTAAAAATTTAATTAACTTGTACATAAATAAAATTTATTTATAATATCAACCTCTAAACATACAATTTAAATGTTCTATAAAAGTTGTATTCTTGAATTCCTTTGCCTTTGAAGCTTAATAACACGAATCCTAATTGTGTGTTTGAACGGAAAGTCACAAATCTCCAAAGTGGTGATGTTGTGACTTATAAATTTTTATAACCACTTTATGGAAAACTTGGTAGCTATAAGGTTGACTATCATATCCAATGTTTTGTATATTAAAACCATAAGCAATATCTACAATAAATAGGGAATATTCCTTTTCACGAATGAACTTTGCAATATTTTCACAATCACCTAATATTATTTGATATTAGAAAATGTTGAGCTCGTTCTAAATGTAGTGATCAAGAGTATAATCAAGTTCAACATTTTCAAGACGTTGCTTTCTTTGTATTTTCTAACTTAATTTTTTGAATGAAGCATTTGAATGTCTCTGATACTCTGTCTGTATTCCTCTTTGGCATATCTAATGAAATATAGAAATACATCTATAACTAATATAATAAAAATAGTTTATAAATGAATATATTAAATTCACATACCTTTTTAAATGCAACAATAATATTTTTTTAGTGTTGTTGTAGAACTTGCATCTGAGTAGTTGTATCTCACATCATCCCGAGTCTCTTAATTTAACATTTTAACCATTTCTTCTTGTATTTTCATATAGAACCTGTGATTGAGTAAATAAATAAAATAATGTTGGAACTATATATATATATATATATATACACACACACACACAATAACAACAACAACAACAACAACAACATGTTAAAATGAAAAATGTAATCCATAAATAAATAAAAAGAACTCAATACACTTACTTTTGGAATTCACTGCACATTTCTTCTATTGATATTTCACTTGAATTTACACGTAATAATATTCATTTGATAAGAATTTCATCTTTCATTCTTGGAAATGTTCTCCAAGGTGTGATAACCATGTTTTCTAGAAGAATATTGATTTTAAGACATACCTTACTAGTATTACAAGTTAAGGTTTTACATTTTTTAACCCTCTTTTTGTTTATGCCAATATTTTCCCACATGTTGAAAGACTCATTCATCAAAACCCATGTCTCCATATTTCTATATATTAATTGGGAAAAGCTATCCATACCTCTGAATGCGTCACTTAATATGCGATTTTTTCCTATTTTCATACATTATTGCTTTCAAAAGTTTGTAGTAAGATTTATCTTATTTCCATCACATAGTTCTTCAAATTCGTTATAAGTAAATTTGACCCTTTGGATTAAATTCATAGACACCCTATACTCATTATTTGTATTATGTTCCCATGCCAATAATTTTGCTTCCATGTCTATTAAACCAACATAAATAATACATTTCACTGTTTTCAAAAGCGGGTTATTGGGATACGCTTGCATCAATTCTCTTCAAGCCTTTACAAAATGGTTTCATGTAATTACATAATATCTATGGTAAAAAAAATTGATCTATCAAATGTCTCATTGTCGAGAACCTCCATTGGATCATCAAGAACCATGTAGTTAACACATGTACATATGGATTGTACCTAATCAACATTTTCAAGTTACGAACATGCAAGTAGTGTGGCTTTCTAATTTGGTATTTAACTTGTCCTTCTATGGATTTATAAAATTGCCTGATATTCAACTAAAATGTATATCCATCATCAACCAAGTTGTCCTTCCTCAATTGATTTCGGATGATATTTTTTTTGTGCGTTAATAATACCATCCTCTAAATCAATGCATGGTGTTATGATTTCCTCGTTGCCTTTAGAATTTTCACTATGACCTTCAATGACAACCGCAATTTTTTCATAATGAACAACAATATTTGATTTCTTCCTCTTATAATTTAAAGGAGTTTCTTGTTAATCAATAAATTGCTCATGATCACCAGAATAGAAACATCCTGGGTATATATATATACTATAATATATATAAATTTTATATATATATTATATATATTATATATATAATATATATATATATATATTTTTTTTCTTTTCTTTTCTTTTAAAAAAGAGTAATAACTTCATAGCCAACAATAAAAAACACCATTTTCATCTTGAGTTTCCACATATTGAAATATCACCTTTCTAGCCTTATTAGATTGATTCTTTTTATTCTTGTTTCTTGATCATGTATATCTATTATGACAATTTCAAGTTCTATTACTCTTCATTTCCCTTTCCTTTTTTCTTATACTTTATTAGATAAAAGTTGTCGATCACTTCCATGATATCTTTTTTTTTGTATCATAAATTCCCTCCAACATAATTGAAAGTGACATGGATTTTTTTTTCTTCAAAATAAGAGAAACATTTTAATGATATATATATATATATATTAAATAAAATGATACTTACAATAAGACATATAAATAAATAAATAGAATAAAAAAACTTATATTTCCTTCTAAATGTCTTTCATGACTATGCACAAATCTCTATAAAATATTCTCCTATATTATAATTGCTCTTTTTAAAACAATATCTAATCTTACTATATGTCTTGGCATATTTTTAGAAGAGCATAAACAATATATGTTCCCGACACCAAACATACGTCTCATATCATGCCAAAAAGCATAAACAATATATGTTCCCGACACCAAACATACGTCTCATATCATGCCAAAAATTTGATAATTTCCTTGTTGATTGTTAAACTCAACACGATACAAATATGTTTCTTCCACATCGTGGATTTGTTGTCTTTGACATACTGTGAAAACTCTATTCTATTTTCCTCTTGTGCCATTATCCACTCTCTAACATTCTTGATTTCTTTTGAGAGGTACCTTGATAAAATTTGACTAGAAGTGTTGACTTACTTTTATTAAGTAGCATTCATTGATGGTCCAGTTGCAACTTTAAATGCCATGATTGCAATTATTGATCCATAAATATTTAGAGATACCTTCCTTGATGCCACTTTCTTAAATTAAAGATTAAATTATAAGTTTTAATTTACAATATTAATGAAATAAATTCTTCTTATAGAAAAAAAAAAAATGACATTCACAATTAATGACATTCACAATTTAAATCTGGAAAAGTTATTTTTAAAATAATTTTCTTTCTTTTCTTAATTTTTTTAATAAAAAATAAAATTTATAATATTTTCACAATAACTATATGTAACGCAATGTATTTAAAAAATAAAAAAAAAAATATAAAAAATTGTATATAAAATTATATATATTAAATAGAAAAAAAGGACGACAAGCTTTAGAAGATCAAGATGGAAAAGGGCGACACAATACCACAGTACCTGAGCAAGTTCACACAATGTTGTGATGAACTTGGGAGTGTTGGTGTTACAATTGTAGAAGATGATATGGTAAACCTAGCACTTCTAGGCCTTCCCAAGAGCTGGCACAACTACCAGAATTCAGTAAATGGGAGGTAGAAGCTACCAAATTGGGAGTGATTGTGGTTCGACTTGGTGCAAGAAGAAATAAGGCAGAACACCAGAGATGGTACCTCATATAAGTGTAATGATAGGGATAACTATTCCTTGGTTGGAAAGGAAAAGAAAGGGAAAGGGAAAAAATCCCAATGCAACGCAGAATCTGGTCAAGTGAGCAAGAAGAAATACTTGTTGAAAATCAAGTGCTTTCACTGTCATGAGCTGGGACACTATGCCATCAAGTATCCACACAAGAACGTGGGTAAGAATACCTCAGGAGGAGCGACAAGTGAAGCTTTGGCTTCACATTTTGAACTTGATTTCACCCTCATCGCTTGTTTTGTGAGCACAATGATGGGTAGTGTGTGGTATCTCGATAGTGGAGCTTCATTCCATATGACAAGAAACCAAGAATTATTCAATGACTTGGAGGAGAAGGACCTACTGATGCACATAGATATGGGAGATGATAGAAGGTATATCACGGCCAATATTGGTATAGTTACTTTTTAGAGGGAGTCTAGCTCCCCTCTCAAATTAAAATATGTCATGTATGTTCTGGGTTTGAAGAAGAATCTCGTTTCAGTTTCTATGTTGGAAGACCGTGGCTATGATGTGATATTTAGCAAAGGGAAGAATTTCCTTAGACACATCACCATGGTACAAGTGAAGAACATCAGGGTTCAAGTGAAGAACCTCTAAAAATTGGATTTAGAATATTGTGCAACATTAAGCAGAAAAGAAGAGAAGGTGCAAAGCTGAGACATCGGTGAATTATGACAAAGGAGACTTGGTCATTTGCGACATGGTGCTTTGGAGATCATGCAATGAATTTCTATAGGACTTCCCAAAGGTGCACTAGAGTAGCGATATATATGCAAAGGGTATACATTGGGGAAGTACACAAAAGCCACCTTTCATGATAAGGACAATACAGCGCAAGAAGTCCTTGAAAGGATTCACTCAAATGTGTATGGACCTTTCTCAACATCCTCCACTGCCAAACACAAGTATTATGTTATATTCATAGATGGTTTCTCATGGAAGTGCTGGATCATAAGAGGAAGAGACACAAACTCCAGCTTTGAGAAGATCAGTTCGAGAGAGAAGGCAACTAAAAAGGTATAGTCCATCTGCTTTCCATTCAATTTTTCTCTATCTATTATGGATGATGATCCTAGAACTGTCAAGGAGGCAATAAATTTAGAAAATGGCAAACTCTGGAAATAGGCCATGGTTGATGAAATGGCATATTTGGACAAAAATGAGGTTTGGGATCTGGTGGAATTTCCTGCTGGAAGAAACCCATTGGAAGAAAATGGGTGTTTAAGAAGAAGATGAATGCAGAAGGCAAGGTTGAGAAATACAAAGCTCGGTTGGTAGAAAAATATTATTCCCAGGTGCCGGGAATTGATTTTGGTGATATTCTTTCTCCTGTTACCAAGATAGCTTCTACTAGAATACTTTTATTTGTTGTTGTCGCTTTTTATTTTGAGGTAGAACAGATGGATGTGAAGACAATATTTCTTCACGGGGATCTGGAATAAGAGATCTACATGAAGCAACCTAAAGGCTTTGCGATGATGGGTAAAAAATAATTGGTATGTAGGTTAAAAATGTCTCTATATGGGTTAAAACAGTCACCAAGGATGTGGTATCAGAAATTTGATACACATATACCGGGACTTGGCTTCACTAGAAGCAAAGAGGATCACTATGTGTATTTTAAATTAATTGGTGACCGTGTTATTTATTTGGTCTTGTATGTGGATGATATGTTGTTTATTCAAAATGAAAAATAAATTATCTAGGATTTGAAGACCCAATAGTCCTCCAAATTCAACATTAAGAATCTTTGTGCTACAAACTATATTTTGGGCATGGAAATTAAACGATACCAGGAAAAGAGGAAGATCTGGTTAAACCAAAGGAAGTATGTCAAGTCAATACTGCAGAGGTTTAATATGCAGGATAGTAAACTTTGAAGGTTCCTATTTTTGTAGGTGTAAAGTTATCTACTAAACAGTGTCCCCAAACACAAGAAGAGGAAGAGGACATGTCCCGTGTTCCATATGCAAGTGCAGTCGGTAGCCTGTTGTATGAAATGGTATATACTAGACTATACATTTCACATGCAGTGGGAGTATTGAGGAGGTTTATGTCAAAAATAGGGAAGTAGCACTGGACATCAATGAAGAGGTTTTTCAAGTATTTGAATGGCACTAGGGATTATGGTATGTGCTACCAAAGAAGACCAGGATTTGACAAATCTTTGGATTTCATGGCTTTGTTGATGTACACTGGGTTGGATATCTAGATAGGAGAATATCTACAAGTGGGTATGTGTTTAAACTATTTGGAGGAGCAGTCAGTTGGATGAGCAAGAGACAGTCTATAATGGCACTTTCAACTACAGATCCTTAATACATGGCAGCCACTCATGCAAGAAATCACACAGTTTGGTTACAGAGATTATGTTCAAGTATGGGATTAATACAACGATCTATAAGAATAGAATGTGACAACCAAAGTGCAATTTTCTTGGCAAAGAACCCTGCTTATCATTTAAAGACTATGCGCATTGATGTTCAATATCACTTTGTGAGGGATATGGTTAAGGAGAAAACAATGTTGCTCGTAAAGGTGGACACTTTGAAGAATGTTGTGGATGCATTAAGGAAGTATGTGAGAACTACAAAGTTTTCTTGGTATAAAGAAACAATGGGCGTTGCATGGTTGGACCAATGACTAAGCTCTCCTGTGACCCCCTGTGTGGAAAAGAAAATAACAAGTGGGAGAATGTGGGGTGTGTGTTATATTCTTTCCATGACTAGTCCTATGTGGACCCAAGGATGGGGAGCAGACCCAAGGATGGGGAGAAGACCCAAAGATGGTGGGCGAACCTACCCATGGTTTTTTGTATGGGTTTTGCACATGGTTTTGGGCATGATGGTTTTCCTGCCATGGTATTTTGTAGATTTGGTCAAGGGAACTACAATTATGTTCTTATCCAGGGTTAATGGATTGAGGTTTAAGAATGCTTCATCATGTATATATATGTATTGCAACATTGAAAGGAACATAATGAAAAATCAATCTGGTAGTCTCGATTTTGGGAACTAGGGGAAAGTCTCAATGTATATTTGTTTTATATTCTTTCCATTGTATATTTTTGTTTTAAGAATTCGTTTGCAGGTAATTTCTATACAGGGTTAAAACCTACACTCTTGAGAGGGAGCTTCAATTGCATTCATACCAAGAGCTTTTAGCTCTAAAGGAAGAACCTCATGAAGTTGTGGAGCAGCCACAAGCAGAGGAATAGAGAGTGGAGACGTCGACTCAAGAAGAGACATCAAATATGGAAGGAATTGCACTAGATAAGCTAACAAATTATTGCATGATGCTAGAGAGAATGTGGGAGCACCCACATCACAATGTTTGCAGAGGAAGTCACTAGATTAGTACACTGGCTACATGGCTTTGATGAGTGATCTTGTAGAGATTGATCCATCCTCATTCAAGGAATAAATGCAACAACTAGTATGGGTTGATGCCATGGTAGAAGAATATGATTCCATTATCAGAAACAATGTTTGGGAAGTGGTCCTAAGACTAGATGACAAGTTGGTGGTAGGTTCTAGATGGATCTACTAGGTGAAGCAAGTAGCAGATGGAAGCATCGAGAAACACAAGGCCAAATTTGTGGCCAAGGGGTTCTCTCAGGTGGAGGGAATTGACTATGAGAAGACATTTTCTCTAGTAGCAAGGTAATCTTCAATGAGATCAATTCTAGCACTTTCAGCGTAGATGAGATGGAAGATACATCAGATGGATGTGAAGACAACATTCCTTAATGGATTGATTAAGGAGGAGGTGTAAATTGAACAATCAAAATGATTTTAGACCTTCGACAGAGAGTCGCATGTGTATAGACTCAAGAGAGCATTGTATGGATTGATGCAAGCACCTCGTTCCTAGTACACCAGGATCAACAACTATTTCACCATGTTTGGCTTCACCAAAAGTGAAGCAGATGAAAATATTTACTGTATTGTTGCTAAAGGTAAATTGTTAATTATAGTATTATATGTCGATGATTTAATTTTAACAGGTGATGAGAAGTTGATAAAATTTTGCAAAGAGGATCCAACAAGAGAATTCACGATGAAGGACATGAGGCTCATGCATTATTTTATTGGTTTGGAAATTTGGCAAGGAGATGGGGAACTGTTTGTCTCTCAGGGAAAGTATTCCAATGAGATAATGAAGAAGTTCCACAAAGAGAGTAGAAAACCCATAGAGACTCCTCTAGAATGGAATTGGAGGAAGGAAAATGTTACTTCGAGTGAGGTAGTAGAGGCTAGCATATATATGCAACTTGTGGGTTCACTTATGTATTTGGTGAACACACAACCGAACATGTGTTATGCAACTAACCAAGTTAGTCAAGAAATGGTTAAGCCAACCAAACTGTATTGGAATGCAACAAAGCATGTGTTCAGATACCTCAGAGGCACTACTCAGTTTGGTCTTTGGTACAAATGAATAGAGGGAGTGAAGCTGCGAGGCTTTACAGATGTAGATTGGATAGGGAGTCGATCATACAGGAGGAGAATATCAAGAGGAATTTCTAGTGTTGGGTCAACAATGGTTTCTTGGTATAGCAGGAAGCAGAGATCTGCTGCACTCATCTCAGCAAAAGCAGAGTACATGGCTGCAAGTCAAGCAACATGTGAGGCTATCTAGATGAGAAATATTCTTTTTGGGTTATTTGGTCAGTAGATGGACCCTATTGTGATTAACTGTGACAATCAGAGTTGTATCAAACTTTCTAAGAATCCAGTATTTCATGACCGATCCAAGCATTTAGACATCTGGCATCTCCATCTACGAGATTGTGTGCATAGGTGGATCAAGTTGTTGGAGTACATTCCTACAGAGGAACAAGATACAAATGTTTTGACAAAGGCTTTTTCAAGAGGTAAACTTGAGTTACATAGAGGCAAGAATGAGCTATCAGATAATCCCTTTCTTGTTGAGAGGGATTGTTGAAAATGCAACAAGAAAATCTAATTTTGACTTTGCCTTGGTCAAATTTGATTAAAATTCGACTTCAATTTCAGTAAAATACTTAGAGGAATATAACTGAGCTGATATGGCACATATCACTCATTTAAATAAGTAAATTCAAGTTGGAGACACTTGAGTTATGTTTAGTTATGATTTATTGCTAATTTCTAACAATCTATTTAGTTAATTTGAGTTATTATGAGTTTAACTAGTTCTAACTGATTAAGAACTAGTGGAAGTTTCAGTCATGTAGTGTGTTCACCTGTGATCAACCAATTAATTCATCAATCAGCCCAAAATAATTGATGCATGCAGACAACTCGAGTTACCCAGTTGAGATTGGAGTTCAAGGGCAGTATAATATTAGTTGTAGATTATTCCAAGTTGTATAGGTGGTGCATGTAGTCAGAGAAGGGCCTACAAGAATTGCACAATTTCCAATGAGTAATTTCCCTAATTAATAGGGGCTAATTACTTATTAAACAACGTAAGTAAATAGGGACTTGGGAAAATAGGAATTTGGTCAAGTATTGACCATAGGAAGCTTGTGAAGTAGTGAGATAGATTATACTAGTGCATAGGTTGCTCAGGTTTGAGAAAGCATTGTATTTCTTCTCTACATTATGATTAATGAAATATAGATAAGAAGTGGTTTTGAGTAGTTTATTTCCCCTAGATAAATCCATGTGCAATGTGTGATTGAATATTGTCTCATGTTTATTGTGAGGGGATGGCATAGGGAAAAGGGCGGCGAGTAAATGTGAAGGAAAGGTGGTAGATACATGGAAGGACAAAAGGGGAAGGGCAATAAAACAAATGGTTAGAGAGTTAGTTGGTACTTACATGCAAAAGGCAAGAACGAGAGAAGAAGCAGAGAAAGGTGGTAGAAGGATGACGACGCAGCCTGGGGAATGCAGCGACACCATCTCTAGTAGATGGTATGTTCTTCTCATGTCCCTAAACATCAGAAGTATAGTGATGCCAAATTCTATAGTCTTAGGGAAGCAGATCAGGATAGGTATGGACTCAATAAGAGCCGAAACCAAGAAATCCTAGAACACCGATTGGTTTGAGAATGTAGATATAAGAATGAGAGAAGAAAGAATTAAAACCCTGGCTTTGAAGAAGGTGCACAGAGAGAAAGGAGAAGGCTGGGGAGAGAAGAGCGAACCTGGTAAGGAAGCTGGTTTGAGGAATCTCACTCTGGCCAGGTGGCGCCTAAGGCTTGGAGGAGGTGTTGTAAGTACCTGGAATAGAGAGGAATCCACCATGGAGGCCTCAGGAGATTAAACAAGAGATACCACGGCCCCTGAGAATCCTACCTGGAATTTCTTGAGCAAAAATGAGAGGAAAACCAGAGTGTTAATTAGAACAAAGAAGGTAGAGAAGAGCGAGAAGGGAATGAAATTACTTGGTGTAGTACAGAATAGGGCCATGGCCCTTATGTCTAGCTCTCTTGATAGGTTCTCTATGGTTAAACTTCCCCGCAGTATAACAATCCCCCCTAGTGGCGTCCCCATGAGGATGTCTTTGATGAACCTTCCGGGCGATGGCCGATGGAGCGAGACTAACCAGAGAAAAGAAGAAGTGAGGGCCAACAAAGAGAAAAACCAAGAGATGGCACGAGGAAAGTTGAAAGGGAATTCTAAGAAATATTAGGCCATCTGGTCTTGAGCGAGACACCAAACATGGCTCAGTTAATTGTAAAATTGATTGGGTGTTATAACAACATAATATTGATACTTTTCATGGTTATGTTATAGGTTTAATCATAGTTTGCGTCCAGTACAGTGTGAAGGCAAGCAAACAGGGAGAAGCCAATAATAACAACGACAAAGACAGAATGGGAAGGGATGGAAAATAAGTGACCAAGAAGGGCAAGAGAAATACAAGTAAAAAGAATGCCGAGGGGGTGAGAAGCTCCAACAGAGAACAAAGTAAGAGAGGGAGAAAGACAAGATGTGAGCGTATGAAGAACCTCATTGACACATACATGGTAAGGAATCCACCAGAGGTCAGAGCCCAAATAGCTGGTTGGGAGAGAGAATTAAATGACAATATTAAAACGAAGACATTCACATGGAAGAATGGGAAGACATGGTTCAAGACCCGGGCAACACCCGCGGATGGAACACACTCTTCAAACAAACAATCCAACAATACTGGGTCATGAAGAATGTTGTGGCCTAGGCCATGACTCTCAAAAAAGAACATGCAACAAGCAAAGGTCTGGAGGCACATGAGGACACCAAAGAGAAAGATCCCATCAGAGCAGAGCTACTCAGGGAGATAGCGACAGTCCAGATCCAAACTTATCGAAACAACCTAGCACTAGGAAGGATTGAACAAACTTTACATGATATGAAGAGAAGCGAGATGTTGGGTTCCAGTGCCAAAGCCCCAACTCTTGTGATTTCCTCGGATGAGGAGTAAAACAGTGATCCAGATAAATTTTGTTTATGTTTCATGACAAATAGATTTTACTTTTCAAAGTTGAATTGCAGTATAGATAATGTAGATAATGTTGTTAGGTTGATAGAGAAAGACTTATACAAATTTTGGACAGCTTTTAACGCTGACAGGTGGCCAACCTGGTTTCCTACGGGCAGGTTGAGGCCACTTGGAACAAATGGAAAAACATGATTTTGGCCAGTTAATCTAAATAGCGAAAGTACTACGAAGTTTACAAAAAAAAAATATTGTCTCATGTTTATGTTGTGATTTCCGTAGTTGAGTAGAGTAGATTCAAGTCTTTTGATTTAGTAAATCTCATAAGCAATTTTGAATCTACAATGAATTTCTACAGGAATCCCTTAAGCAGTTTTGGCGAGATTGTGATAAAGCATGAGGGTGGAGATAGGAAAATTCCTCAAGGTATTGGTAAATAAATCCAGAGGAATCCAAGCTTGTTTTGGGCCTAGTGATCCCTTCACCGGTTTTGGCAGATTGTGATAAATCCTAGTAGTGTATGTTCTTGTTTTGGGCCTAGTGATCTGTTGAACGATTTTGGCGGGAATGCAGTAAAGCTTGGTTTTTTATACCCTTGTTTGATCTCCAGGAATCCCTGGTAGATTTGGTCTTGAGTCCTACATTCATGCTTGCATATGGCACGGGGGTGATTGGCTAAAAGAAAGATTTGATTCAATTCAATCTATGGTCTGGTGGTACATGGAAGTCCCTAATTTGGTTGGATTTTGCATCAATTAATAAGATATATTTTCCCCTTGTATTTCCTGAGTAATTGTATTTTTTATTATGTGGATTTTATGCTTATTCCATAATTGCTATTATTATGGTTATATGTTGGTTATAAGCATGATTTCATAACAACTTCTAGTTTTGTATCTTGACATGTTTTGATTCGTAAACGAATGGCTATTGAAAGCATGATTTAACAGATGTTATTGTAGTTATTATGAGAGGGCATTAGACCTTCTTAATGATTCTTAGATAATTTTTAGATACTTATGTTCAGATATGCATTCATGACCTGTAGATTTCATGTTCTTAATATGTTTGACAAAATGGTTGTCATGGTTAGGCCTCGTTAGGTCAAGTTTTTTATTCAAGTTTGTTTGAATGTCTTTTTCATCATGTTAGAAATGATTCTAAAAAGTCTCACTGAGTTCTGGGAAGTGTTCTGGAGGTTGACCTTGAATTTAGGCTCAAAATATGGGACCACATGCTTTGAAATGGTCATTTTGGGTAAAAATCGTTGGGATTCAAGCTTGTGCATGTGGTTGGAATCTTCCAACCACATGGATCCCTTTTTGTGGGAGCAGTTGAGGGTCCAAGGCAAGGAAAAGATGGTCCAACTCAGTGTTTGGCCACCTGGGGTGGTTGTCCAACTTCTAAGTGACTTGTAACCCCCGTAGGATGTTGTGAAATGTCAGCGTGTCATCAGTAGTGATTTGAATGGAAAATGGAAACAACCCATGGTATTCATCCACCCATGGAATTTACCCATGGTATTGTAAGTGGCATCCACCCATGGTATTATCCACCCATGGTATTGCAAGTGACATCCATCCACGATATTCATTCATCCATGGTATTTTACCATGGTATTGTGACATCCACCCATGGTATTTGCCTATGGTATTGTGAAATTCACCCATGGAATTTACCCATGGTATTGTAACCGAAAAATAATATAAGTAACAAGTCGTATTTTGTAAAAGGATAGTTTTGTCCACCACAATGTAGCTTTTATGGTTATTCTCCGTTTTAAAGAAAAAAATATTTCTGGTTTTGTTCATTGGACATTCTCCTCTTTTTTTTCTTATGGCAATTAAATTTTTCAGATCTTGGGGGCATCTCCCCCTAAGATCCATTTCAATCTTTTAGATCTTGGGGGCCTCCCCCCAAGATCTAGATCAATGGTATCATAATAGGTTATGATTCCATGGGATTGAGGGTTTAATTCATATTTCAGTTTCAAGTTTTGTAGCAATATTCAACAACTTCAGGCATGTGATATGTTCTCCACAGAGCATTTTCTTGGGCCAAGTGGGAAGAATTTTTCTTTTTTCATTTTTTTGTAGGAATGTTTTTGGGCTGCGAGTTTTTAGATCAGATCTGAAATTTTTGGTGAAAATTTTACAAAAACAAATAACATATTTGGATTTATTTTGAAAAATGCCCAAATTAAAAAAAAAAGAAGAATAATAAGCCGAATTGGAGTCCAAATGAGGGATATATCGCTGATTTAAAATCATCTATGTTGTAGAAATGTTTCTAACGACAATTCGTGGACGACAACTCTCCTATATTTTTTTTGCAATTTTGGTGTAGAATTTCAGAAAATTGATTATAGATCTGAGCTCCTCTTGGAAAATTTCTCAATTAAAAAAAAAAAATGGGTCGAATCGGAGTTTGGATGTGGAAGATATCGTTGATTTAAAATCAGCTATTTTTTTAGAACTTTTGTGACGACAGAAAAGTTGCAGCGCGAATATGAGATTCTACAGTGTCTAGATAAAGTTTTCCAACACATGGGAAGATGCAAAATGGTCCTTCTGTTTCTAAAATAGGTTATAATAAATATTTTGAGTTATATTGACCGAGTTATGTCCATTTTAATTATGGTGCAGCATTCGAATCGGGTTCCCTTTAGAGACGTGCCCTCTCATCCTGCTTTAGTAGGCACCTACTTCACATTCATCAGTTTCAGCATAGCAGCATTCGGCTTAGGTTCTTTGGAGATGTGCCCTCCCACCCCAAGATATGTAGGCACCTGCTACTTCATCAACAACCAACATCACGGTTATGGGTCAACTACATAAAATCCTTTTCATTGAAGTCCATTTGCTAGGCCGCACACTGTTAGTGTCACAATTGGTCACAAGCATTATAGGGTATCTCTATCCTCAGATCTTCATTTTTCATGGTTATGGTTCATCCACAAACCCACACTTCATCAAAGTCCATTTGCTAGGCCATACATTGTTAGTATCACAATTGGTCACAAGCATTACAGGGTATCTCTATCCTCGGATCTTTGTTCATCATGGTTATGTAGAAATTCTCAAATTCTCTACAAATCTAGCTCCGATACCATGTATAAAATCTGCTATGTAGGTTAACTCGATAGTGCAATGTAAATCAAAGCAAGATATTATAACCTACTTCTACTATCAATTTGCGGAAGCTTAAAGATCGTGCTGAACAATATAACCAGAAGAAGAAGAAGAAATCACACAATACAGATGAAAATACTTTGGGGAAAGCCTCAGCTAAAAACCCCACTATCTGTATTATCATACAAGGTGGAAATGCAGAGGTTTTATACAAAGCCTTAGCTCTCACAGCTAGCTATCTCTCAGTACAATCCTCATAGATGCTCATAGGAAATCTTTGCTTCTCTCAAGCCTTCTCCTCCGCCCTCTAAGCTCTTGTTTCCTTGCGTTGTTCCTCTGGGATGATCTCTTTCAACTAAGTGGAAAAACTATATTTACCAAGTGGATGATTTCTTGATCTCACACACTATCAGAACTGCACAATCCTCAAGGAATGATTCCTTTTGCATGCATGAATTTTCTTTTTTAGGAAAACACATGCAACTGATAGTACACTATCCTTGACATTTAACTTAACTGGGTCTTTCTCAGAATAGACATGCATGAGTTTCTAATGAGGGAATCTTCAATTAACTGGAGTACACTAGTTGAGTGCATGCATGCATCAACTGACTGTTAACTCTTTATTAGTTCCTCAAACAGTTTGGAACTAATTTAACTAGAGTTAACTCAGTAAACTAAGTTAACTAATTACAACTCAAATATAACTCAATCTTATCTCCTTAATTTAAGGCTTATCTCCTTAATTTAAGGGATAACTCTTGCATGACTTCAGAAAGACTTCTAACTTGAATTTCTCCAACTAATTAAGCCAAAATAACTTAATTAATTATTTCCAAGTCACTGTTAAGACTAAATTCGATTTTAATTCACAATTTAATTCAAGGACAAATTAAATTGGAATATTCTTGTTGCCACATTTCAACACTCCCTCTCACAAGAAAGGGATTACCTGCCACCCCGATCCTGTCTCTATGGAACTCGAATTTACACTTTGACAATACCTTTGTCAAAATCTTAGCATCTTGCTCCTCTGTCAAAATATACTACAGCAACATGATCCTCCCATCATCAGAAACTTTCTTTACCTTGTAAATCCAACGAGAACTCACAACTGACTTGTTCTCCATTCTTGGAACCATGTCCCAAACACTGTTACGAACTATGGAGTCATACTCCTCCACCATAACATCAACCAAAATCAGCTGCTGCACTGCTTCCTCAAAGGAATATGGCTCAGTCTCAACACATTCCCCAACAAGGGCCATGTATCCAGTGCACCTCTTAGGTGACCTCCTCTGTCTGTGCTGAGAAGATGGTGCTCCCACATTCTCTCTCGCATCCTCCAACAATCTGTCAGCTTCTCTTGTGCACTTCCATCTATCTCTAGAAGACTCTGCTTGAGTGGATGTCTCCACTCCTAGAACCTTTGCATGCGGCTGCTCTGCATCAGTCTGAGGCTCCTCCTCCTTAGGAGCCAACAGTTCCTCCATAGCCTGTAGTTGGAGCTCCCTCTCAAGGGAAAATTGCATGGCCTTCTGCTCATCAAAATTGAGATCTTTACGAACCATTGTCCTCCGACTAGTAGGAAAGTACACACGATAGTTGTGAGGTGTGTCAGTGTACCCCACAAGTATCCCCAACTCTGCTATTGGCTCAAGCTTCTTCCATGCATCCTTTGTCTCATGGCAATATACCGATGAGCCAAAGATCCTAAAGTGACCCACATCTAGTCTCTTACTGGAGAAAGCTTCTCTCTTGTCTTCATCCCAAGTATGCGATGCGGTCTTCTATTCTGCAAATAGACCACTGTGTTGCATGCGTTAGCCCACAAGTGAAGTGGTAGGCCTTGGTCATGCAACATTGCCCGTGTTGCCCCTACAATAGTTATGTTCTTCCTCTC
>APFE030671253.1:0-16717 GCA_000404065.3 Pinus taeda | reverse complement strand
CAACAAGGATTCCTATGCCCACTGAGGTACACTATCTGGATTTACCACAACCCAAAGTCTGGTTCAGGGGTTACTAGGCCAGTGGCTTCGTGCATCCTCAGTCTGGTTTAGGGACCACTACCACCTTGTGTTTGTCAATTCGGAGATCCACCCCACTCAGCTTCGAATCCAATCTGGCCATCCCCCACAAAACGCATGAGAGAACCCATCTCATCAAAGCTATCAGGAAATGGCAAGGCTAGGCTGAAAATACTGTCACATCTGTCAAGACCCATGCCAAGGTAGAAAAGAAACACATTTAATCCCATGCATGCCAAATCTAGCAAGGAAAATACACATGCAAGTTGATACCTGCAATGAAGCCTATTGTAGCTGAGTGATCCTGCCTTTCCTTGCTTGATCCTTGCTTCCTCTTGCCTTCATTCCCTTTCATGGTCCAAGAAAACTCTAAGTATCCAAGAGTATGAGAGAGCTCCAAAGCTAAACTGACTAAGTCTTGAGCCAAAATCTTGCCAACTGATCCTCATAACCCTTTTTATTAATGAGGCCTCTATTTTCTTCATTTTCCATTATTTTCCTTCAATTTCCTCCTCACATGCAACATGTGACCTTTCACCTTCCTTTTCTCCTAATTTCCATTGTTTTCATAAATAAATGTGTCAATATACCTTTTTTCCTCTTTAATGCCTTAGCCATTGCCTTTCCAATTTCCTTAGCCATAAACAACCAAATGAACACCCCCTCGGATGTCTTGCCCACCATCCATCTTGGAATACATGTCCCATCATCCATGGTATTTATATATTTTTATATGGAATTTTCACAAGGGCTATTACAGGAGTAAAGACCAAGTCCATATTTCTCTTTTGTCCATCGACTATTACGAGAGATTGGGGCACCGTTCCAATTGCCTCACATCTTTGAGGTTTCTTTGCAAGCCCTCTCATCATCTCACCTCCTCCACTTCCTCCACAAGAACCCACCATTACATTTTTAATGCAGCTTTAATTTCTTTAGAATTTTAAATGATGGCTAAAGAATCCAAAACTTGTATTTTGTCTGGATCATAAAATTTCTCATAGGCCCAACTACCCACTAAACTTTGAAGCTCAAAATAGCCCAGCCATGAAATTACGACCATCCTTATCTACCCTACTATGTACTATTAGTTGATTATAGGTTGTTGGATTTGAATTGGTTTTATGGCAATTTTCATGTATCTTATAGGGTGATTAAAGATAGTTGAATTTGAATTGGTTTCAAATCAAACAAATTTATATCAAAATGGATGTGGACAACATAAAATTACTACCTTTTAATTATCATAACCACCTATAGAAATATTGTCATTTTGAATACTTCACTTTTAAAAGAATTTGATGTAACTCTCTTGAGTCCCCTGGGATTCTAGAGCATGAAAATTCTGAAAGTATGCAAAATTATGACTCTCACCAGTACATGCCAAGTTACTATGTAAAGTTGAAGCATTAAAAGTTGTGTTATGTATATGAATGTACTTGCAATTATCCTATCTGGTCACATAGACTATATCTAGTCTTGTGAACGTTAAAATTTCATTTCATTTCATTTCAAGATAAGAAATGACATACCACAATTAGAATCCTGTAAACTCACAAACACTCTGTAATTAGGACATAGGAGCGCCATCATCATGGGAGATTCGTGATCCGGTTTATGTTTTGCCAAAACACTCAGGAGAAGTAATCTCATCTTCCTACAACATGTGTACTAGAACTATAAATTATCAGAGTAACAACACTGATTCAAACGTAGTTGTGCTCCATTCTGATTGTATTGAATCTTTAGAACTATAAATTGATCATAGTTGTCTATAGATTAATACCATGGATGAGCTTGAATGACAATCTTTATCAACAGATCTACAAATAGTTATCGGTAATGATCGAAATCATTTGGAAAACCCCTCAAGGGTACCTGCAATTAGCCATGGTGACAAGGAATAAATGGTTAGTTGTTACTCCCAATCGATGAAGCCAGACTGTAAAGGAGAAACAATAATAAGCAATGAGAGCTTAAACAACTCAACGAACCTGCGAGTTGATTCTCCCATGCAACAATTTTATGGTGCAGAAGTTGATTGGCTTCTTGACCACCCAGATATCGTGAGTGTTGCCATGGATTCAAATGATTTAGCCATAAATACCAATACTCTGTGGAGTACCGATCTCCAGGTCGGTGAGGGCATGGACTACTGGCTGAGCATATTAAGACAAGTGGAGCCATTGTCCTTATTTTATATTTCTCCACCTTCTTACGCTTCGTCTCCAACTTTCACAATTATTGAACATTAAATCTGACCTTGTATGTTGATCGTTTGCCAGCTTTACAAAGGTTCAGGTGTTCGATCAAGGAGACTTTACTTCATTTTTTTTCTTTTTAATTTTTCTTTAAGTAGGTTGCATGGAAGAAAGGTATGCTTACTAGTGGAATGCTATTATCAAAATTGTGTTGAAAGATATGTTGCGCTGGATTTGCGGAACTAGTACAATGTTTGAGTTTGATGTTGCACGAGGATACAAAGATTGTTCCAAGGATCTAAGGATAAATAAAGGATATGCAAAGAAATTTGAGTAGGGTGTATTTTTATGTGGAGCCAAAAAATGAAAATCTAGCAAAAAAATATATCTGAGGGCCTTATGAATGGTCACGTAGATAAGGATTTCACAACAGATAAAGACTGAATATAAGTGGAAAGAGGCCTATATTGAATTTTTGTATTCCTAAAGCTACTTAATAATAGAAGATATGAAAAATAAAATTGATAATATATATCTACACTAGATATTTTATGCGTGGAGAGATTTGTACTCAATTATTTAATTTCGTTGGGCATTTAATAAATCAAAGGCATATATAGGTTTGTACTCAATTATTTATTTTAATCGGCTTTGACACTTAATTTATCCAGGGTTATTATGAATCTATGTTAATAATTTCATTAGTTAACATAAGTGATTTTTAAGTATGTTATGGAGATATCCAACGAGTTCATTTCTTTAATTTGTTTAACTTTATTTGTAATCATAAATTTGAGTTTTTTTTCCACTCTTTACTTTCCATTGAAGCAAATTGCTTTCCATGTATTGTTTATATATGTTTGATATGATAGTTTCAAAACAAAACGAACTACCTATCTGCAGAGCATTTCTTGTGATCTCTTTGCTTTTTCCAACCAAGCCTTCAAAGCAAACAATCAAAGATTAATTGATATACTTTGTTTGTATGTTTTTCCAGTCGTAGCTTATGTATTTATCTTGTAAGGCATGAACTTTTATGAGATTAAAGTTGATTGAATGTTTTGGTATTGATACTTTTTGGGTCTTTTTGTAATTGACATTTGTTCAGTATGGGAGACCTTTACTACTTTCATAGTTGTTAACCTTCATTTCTCTGGTTTCTAAAATAAGGTCTCCTCCAGCTTCCACATTAACAAAATTTGGGAGAAAATATGGGTTCTTTGGCTCCATTTGATACCAAACCCTTTGCTGATTCGATGATATTTTCAGCTCTGAAATTTGCAACTACCTTGGTGGACAAAGATGACTTGCAAAGGTGGAAAAAGACGACTCTTGATTTTCTACTATTTTTCCTTCTCGCTTTTCCAGATTTCAAGAATGACCGTACTTGAGCACTTCAACAATAGGAATTTCAAATGTGTCTACCATGTCTATGTATTGGAGTATTATTGTATCCATGTCCCTGAGTCAAGTTCAAGAATTTTATAGTTTCTGTTAGCTCCACTACATACTTTAGCATTTAGAGGACCAAATACTAGCTCAGTCGTGTGTTTATGCCAAAAGGGAGCTCGCAACAATCATTTACCTTCTTCTCCTTCAACTTCCTCATGCTCTCTTAGCCCTCTGTATCTTTGTTTTTCCTCCAAAACCCTGTACAAACTCGCTTTCCCTCATGTCCCCGGGCGCAAAGTTAAACCCATGAGACTGTGATCGTGTGACCATGCGCTTTTCATAAGCCCTTTTCCCTCATCACTATCGACAAATTGCATCATGTGTGTATAAGGCCCAAAACCCTTGACTTCCGCTGATGCGATATTCCTTAAAAACAATTAATTCCTCATCGGGTCCGCGGTCTAATCGGAAATCGGCAAACACAAAAGCCCAAGGTTTTCAAAGGAAAGCACCAATCCGATTACTCCTTCACCGTTGGATCAGTTCCACCATGATCCAACGACCCATGCCCCACAAACCAATCTTCGTCATCTGATCATCCACCGAAGCGATCCAACGTCATTCGCTTTCCCTGCTGCCGAAACTTACCCGCGCTTTAACCCGCGGGGAAAGTTGTTTCCCTCCCGTCACATCTGCCACGCATCGTGCGCTTATTGCATCGTTTCCCCATGTACGTTTACCACCCACCTCTGATAAGCGATGCGGGCAATATTGCCTATCGCCCAAACCCACTCTCCCGACCATTAGGCTCTGTGTTCCTTTCGCCCCGATAACCGTTGGATCTATCCGCGCAAGATCTAATGGCTTAGGACTGTTTGTTCTCGCTTTCTCCTAATGTCCCCCGCCGATAAATCCCTGCTGTTTATTCGTTTAATCCAATGACCGATTTTCTTCCTCCGCCCGTCCCGAATATCCACATCCATAGCCATTCTATGCTCCCGAAGAATGAAGGTGGCTAGCTACTTGTACCTGGTGCATTACTACTTCAAAAACTGCATTCAAGAACAGAATGGCCGAAGAACGAAAAGGACATGCCTTGAGCAGTTGAATTCATTCAGCAATTATGGAGCATTCTGTCATACAACATCCCACCTGCTCAAGAAGGACCACAGAGTACCAGAGAATGTCAAATTCATTCATTGAAGCAGTAGATTGTGGCAGAGGCCCATTTTAGATAGTTAATGTGGTTGGTGGTCCATTATGACCCCTCCACACATAGAATAGAAAATCATTTTTTGTAAACAAACTCTATATATACCCAGAACACAGATGTAATCGGGGATGATGGTTGATGGTTGTTGTTTTGATGTAAGGTTCAACTTCTGGAGACTGTAACTACTTTGATACTTGCAGCGTCTGGTCTTCATTTTCAGCTAATACAAGCTTGTTTTGTTGTTAATTGTTCACTTTCCATTTCTATTCCGTTCCAGGCTGTGCCTGTTATGCATTTGTTCATGTGCTCTTGATATTTAGCATTAGAGGGGCTGTCATCCCACGTCTGTGTTGAACTCTAGTATGTATCATTGAATGTGTTATGCATGTTTCTGTTTATTTAGTGCTAGAGAGGTGTCATCTTGTCTATGCATTAGGAAATAGATTTGCAGACATTTTTACTGGTTGCAGCCAGCCATCATAGGGTCCTGTGCATATGCTGGTGTGGTCAATATTCTCCATGCTCACCTAATCCTCAAACTGTGAGTAGTTGGTGGTCTAAAGCCTTGTAGTTTGGGGGTGTTCACCCATGTCTGGAGTTAAGCATAGTAGAAATGGTTATCTGGCTTGAACAATCATCATTCCTTCCATTCATCCATTTCCAACATTTTTTTGAGTTTTGTGATGTTCCCAAGCATCTCCGAGATAGAACCTAGGAGAGTTTCTTGGGGTGATAACATTAATTGGCGCCGTTGCCTGGGAGAGGAGATTGAAGCTCAGCTTCCCTGGGAGACGACACAATTCCAAATTTTGATGATAGACAAAGTCTGGGCACATTACTGGTTGTAATCATCTATCTGGTGACTCAACTAGAGGAAGACCAACCTTTGGCGACTCCACATTACAGTTCTGGCGTAGTTTGTGAGGCGTGCTTGTAGAAATCCTTAGAAATCACCAGCTGACCAGTGCCTGATCCTGAGAAGATTGTTAAGTAGAAGAAAACTTTGCAGAAAGGAGCATCAGGATCAGGTAAGCCTTAAAAGTCCCATGTATCTCTGCTAGTGAAGAAATCACCTTCAGAGATTCATAAAGCTCCTTGTTCATTCATTTCCCTTTCGGATCTCAGTCCAAAGAAGCATGCATGTTGTCCATCATATTCCTCTGTCTCTGTCATCCTTTTCATTGATCCATACCACTCAGTCTACCAGTATCCTTTCATATACCCCAGTCATGGTAGGTCAGCAAGCTCTTACAAAGATAGAAAGAATCGTTGCTGCTAGGTATGGACCCTTGGTCTTGCCTGTCCCTTTGAAGGCCATGCCTGCAGGAGATTATTAAGAATATATGCCTAAGTGTATTGGTACAGAAGGAGTAACAGTTGAAGAGCACCTTGAGTCCTTTTATAGCTATGTTGATAACCTGGATATCAATGAAGAGGATGTGTGGATGAGGTTTTTTGTCCAAAGCCTAGATGGGGAGGCTAGAAAATGGTTCAGAGAATTACCCCCTAGGTCTATTGCAGACATTGAGGCCCTAGATGATGTGTTCCTAAAGCACTGGGGGGATAATAAAGATCTGCTCTTTTATTATACTGAATTTGGGAACTTGCAGAGGGAGAATGGTGAGTTGCTATCTGATTTCAACAAGAGATTCAACCATTTGTACAACAGAATACCATATGAAGTGAAACCCACTCCTACTTCCGCTATGCTCACTTATGCCAATGCCTTCGATTCTCTATTCTGCCTGCTGTTAAGAGAAATAAGATGTACTTCTTTGGTTGATATGCAAGATGCAGCCTTTGAAGTAGAATCAAACATCATAGCTGCAGAGAGGCTCGAAGATAATGCTGAAAGGAGAAGATAGGGGGGTGAGTCCTCATCATCCTCAGATCTTAAGATCGATATATTGGCCAGGATGATATAGGCATTAGCCTCTGAAGTTTCCAGATTAGAGGCTAAGCAGCGTTCTGAGGAAGTAGGAGCTTCTAGTACCTTTGCTCTACCAAATCCAAATCCATACAGAGGAGCAAAGGAGCAGTTGCAGATTTTGCAAGAAAGCAAAGATGCTAACGAAGACCAAAGGGTGAAGACCCTTTTTCAAACTATAGTCATGGAGGAAGAGCTGTTTGAAGAGGAGGGGGAGGTCCATGGTTTGGAAGATAAGGGCAGTGCCCCTTTCTTAACCAGAGCTGCCTATGAAGAGTCACTATCTAAAGGCACTTCTCATGAGTTTGTTGTACCTACAGAACAACAAGTTTATCAGCAGAAGCAGATAGCAGCAGGTCCTACCATCCTCGAAGAAGTTAAGCCTAAAGCCAACCCTTTTTCACATGACTATGCAGATCTGCAAATTCATTAGCCTACTATTATCCCCAACACAGTGTCAAAAAGGGAGAGGAAAGCTCCCCATCATCTTTTGTCCCTCTGTCTGCTCAAGTGACAATCCCTCACAGTTGCCCACTAGGCACTGAGGTAGGCCATAACTCAATGCCGAAGGCTGATACTGATCATCTCAGTCTTGATATACTGATGCCTGCCCAGGTGGCCTCCACACAACTTGAAAGGGCAGCTTTCCTGATGACAGAGGAAGAGGGTGCAGAGTTTTGGGACTCCTCCTTGGATGTGGACTGTTCTAAGAAAAATGAAGGAGCATATGATGTCTCTGTGTCCCCCGCACAAGAATACATTGGCTCACCATTCATATTAGTTGTGCAGGACACAAATGACACAAAGAAGTACACATCAACCATGATTATTCAGCAGGTGTACAAAGGCTCCCATGAAGAACATCCAAGGATGAGAGTATACAGAAAGGGGATGGAATTTGATCCATATCTACCAGATAAGGTCAAATGCCCTAAACTCTTTGAGGTAGAGGATAAAATCAACCTAATTTTGCAGATCTATGATGAACAGACCCAGAGGAGGAGAAACAGTTTTGATGGTCTAACAGATGGCCAATTTTTGAAGATTTATGTTGTTTAAGGTTTTTGGGCCTTAATGATTGTAAGCATGTTCTTTTATAGGTTTTAGCCTTGACTTAATTAGACTCCATGCCCAATGGAATACTAGGCAATATTTTTTAAGCTTGTTTTGTATGAGGGAATTGGTTTGCAGTTCTTGAGACCTCACAGGGAGGATCTCATCCCTAGAAGGAGCCAGTGTGAGCTCCGCTACATACTTTAGCATTTAGAGGACCAAATACTAGCTTGGCCATGTGTTTATGCCGAAAGGGAGCTTGCAGCAGTCATTTACCTTCTTCTCCTTTAGCTTCCTCATACTCTCTTAGCCCTCCATATCTTTGTTTTTCCTCCAAAACCCTGTACAAACTCGCTTTCCCTCAGGTCCCCAGGCGCAAAGTTAAACCCATGAGACCGTGATCGTGTGACCATGCACTTTTCATAAGCCCTTTTCCCTCATCGCTATCGGCAAATCGCATCATGTGTGTGTAAGGCCCAAAACCCTTGACTTCTACCAATGCGATATTTGTTAAAAACACTTAATTCCTCATCAGGTCCATGGTCTAATCGCAAATCGACAAATTCAAAGGCCCAAGGTTTTCAAAGGAAAGCGCCGATCCGATTACTCCTTCACCGTTGGATCAGTTCCGCCATGATCCAACAGCTCGTGCCCCACAAACCAATCTCCGCCATCCAATCATCCACCAAAGCGATCCAACATCATTCGCTTTCCCTACTGTCGAAACTTACCCACGCTTTAACCCGCGGGGAAAGCGGTTTCCCTCCTGTCACATCTGCCACGCGTCGTGCACTTATTGCATCGCTTCCCCGTGTACGTTTACCAACCACCTCCGATAAGCGGTGCAGACAATACTGCCTACTGTCCAAACCCGCTCTCCCAACCATTAGGCTCCGTGTTCCTTTCGCCTCGATAACCGTTGGATCTATCCGCCCAAGATCTAATGGCTCAGGACTATTTGTTCCCGCTTTCTCCTAATGTCCTCCGTCCGTCCCGACTATCCACGTCCATAGCCATTATATGCTCCTGAAGGACGAAGGTGGCCAACTACCTGTACCTGGTGCATTACTACTTCAACAACTGCATTCAAGAACATAATGGCCGAAGAACGAAAAGGACATGCCTCGAGCAGTTGAATTCATTCAGCTGTTATGGAGCATTCTTTCATACAACATCCCACTTGCTCAAGAAGGACAACAGAGTACCAGAGAATGTCAAATTCATTCATTGAAGCAACAGATTGTGGCAAAGGCCCATTTTAGATAACTAATGTGGTTGGTGGTCCATTATGACCCCTCCACGCATAGAATAACATATCATTTTTAGTAAACAAACTCTATATATACCCAAAACAGAGATGTAATCAGGGATGATGGTTGATGGTTATTGTTTTGATGTAAGATTCAACTTCTGGAGACTGTAACTACTTTGATACTTGTAGCGTCTGGTCTTCATTTTCAGCTAATACAAGCTTATTTTTCTGTTAATTGCTCACTTTCCATTTTTACTCTGTTCCAGACTGTGCCTGTTATGCATTTGTTCATGTGCTCTTGATATTTAGCATTAGAGGGGCTGTCATCCCAATTCTGTGTTGAAGTCTAGTATGTATCATTGAATGTGTTATGCAGGTTTTTGTTTATTTAGTGCCAGAGAGCTGACATCATGTCTGTGCATTAGGAAATAGATTTGCAGACCTTTTTACTGGTTGCAATCAGCCATCACAGGGTCCTGTGCATCTGCTGGTGTGGTTAGTATTCTCCATGTTCACCTAATCCTCAAACTGTGAGTAATTGGTGGTCTAAAGCCTTGTAGTCTGGTGGTGTTCACCCATGTCTGGAGTTAAGCATAGTAGAAGTGGTTATCTGGCTTGAACAAGCATCATTCCTTCCATTCATCCAATTCCAACATTTTGTTGAGTTTTGTAATGTTCCCGAGCATCTCCGAGATACAACCTAGGAGAGTTTCTTGGGGTGATAACAGTTTTTACAACTTTTATGTTCATGTTTGGGTTTCTCAAATAATGATAAACTAAGTTTCCCGAACTTTGCAATCCAAAAGACCCACATATTATAAGTGATCTTGGAAAATACCACTTGTGTGGAGGTAGGATTGATCAAACAAGCAGTGATTTTGTAAATAAAATATACACGGCCTTTGTTAAAAAATGGGACTTGTCTCGAATTTATGGCGATGACATGGTTACTACAGACGATGTACAAGGGTTACTAAAAAATCTTGGAATTCAACATATCTTTTTTATTTAAAGTTTTATTTATTTAGTTTAATATTTTGTTTTAAGAAATTATTGATTGTTTGGATTGTAGATAAATATGGAAAATTTTGAAACACAATATCATGAGAAGTTAAAGAAACTCAAAAAGTTACAAAGCTCAAAAGGTTCCATTTTTTTGCAAAAAATAAACTTTTGTACCCGTGTAAGAAATTTAAACTTTTGTAAAGGTGTGAAAAACTTATTCAAAATTGCTAGTTATTAAATTATCTTATAATAATTTAATAACATCAACCATTTTCATTATCATAACATCAAAAACAACGCCCAACTTGCTATAGGGAAACATCCATCTCCTTCTTCCATTCCACCTCATAGGATTCCAACCCTCATAAAACCCTAAAGCTCATCTCAAATGAAACCCTACATCCTCGCAGCGCAGTGCTCACTTTTGGTCTTCGAAAACGTTTTGCCCTCCGAACCATCTATACGACTATATTCATCCAGACATCCAGTCCGGCGGGCTCCTCCAGGTAGTTATTTCTCTGTTTTTGCTTTTAATTTCAGCAAGGGTACATTTTAATCTGCGATTTCGCTGTTGCAAAGATAATGTCTATTCATCGAATATTGAAACGTTTGATAATGAAGGAAGTCCCCCTAGTATCCACTCATGTATCGATCCCAATTTTGCTGTTTCGTCCTCTTGAAATTCATGCAAATCCCCACATAAAAATCGCCAAATTCTGCACGGAAACAACAATCCCATCCCCAGCTCCACCAGATGGGGGCGTTGTCACAAATTTTTTCATCAACAAATGCGGTATGTCAGAGAAAGATGTTTCAAATGTCCTTAAACTTCACAAGGGCTTGCTGAATAAACCAAGCCAGGATTTGGAAGAAGGTTTGGAGTTGTTAAGTGAATGTGGTTTGACAACCCCTGCTCACATTCGAAGGGTGGTTCTTGGCAACCCTGGGATTTTCTTATATAAATCCAAAAGGGACTTAAAGTCTAGGCTCAGCTATCTAAGGTCTATCATCAACAAAGAGGACATGTGCAAGCTTCTTTATACCAATTCAAGAATTCTTGATCAGAGTGAGGATAAGCTTAAATCTGCGATTTCAGTCTTGCAAAGATTGGGTATTGAGGGCGATGCATTATCAAATTTATTGGCAAGGCAACCCCGTCTCCTCGCGGTTGCGGAGGAAAAAGTTATGGAGTCATTTAAAGTGGCTGAGCGTCTGGGGCTTGAGAGGGGATCCAAGATATTTGGGCACGCTTTGCGTTCCTGTCTAGGAATGCGAAAAGAAGATATAGATCGAAAAATGCAGTTTTTGTGCAGTTTAGGTTTCTCTGAAAAACAAATTTACAAGGTCTCTCGTTCGATGCCGGGGATTTTGGGACTTTCAGAGGAAAAACTGAAGCGGAATGTAGACTTTCTTGTCAAATCACTAGGGCTTCCATTGGATGATATTGTTAGATGTTCCTTTCTGTTCGAAAGTAGCTTGGAGAGGAGGATAATCCCTCGGTATAGAGTAATGGAGGCCTTGAAGTCCATGCAACTGTTGAAGAGAGAGAGGATTTCTCCGTGGATTGTTAAATACACAGACAAAAAATTCTTGGAAAAGTATGTTGATGGGAATCCCGAATACTCCTCCGTTCTGCGGGATATTTACCATGGAGAGAAAGCTGTGAAAGCTAATCGTTGACAAGGAGACTTGCAGTGAGTGTGTTTCAGTCAAAAGGATTCAACGAAAGTTGTGAGTAGCTTCAATCAATATGAAGTTCAATCATTGTGAGCAGCTTCAATCAATATGAGATTTCATTCACCGCCCTTATTTGTAGTCTTTTGTGGATTCCTTGGCATAAAAGAAGGGTGCTTGTAGCAGGGGCCAGCTAACAGTTCCGAGAAACAGATTTTAGAACACGAGGGATTCATAGCATCACTTTTAACTGAAGGTGCAACTCACCTCCTTCGTTACCTAGCAATTTCTGCCCATTTTCTACACATTTTCTGTTAGTATTATATGTTTTTATAGCAAAATATGAAGTCGTTATCGATTGGACTGGAACCCTAGTCCAGTATTCAAATGACGCAATCATTTTAGGATTATGCCTTCTTCGGAGATCTTAATCCCTTGTAAGCCTACAATTTTTTTTGAATGGATGATTTCATAGTACTATTTTAATAAAAAAAAATTAGGAATATTAAATAATACTTCTGCAAATTTAACATTGCCTATATAGGCTTGTCCTTGTTGTCAAACATGGTTTGGATGGATTGTGGATTGTAACCTGGATTATAATGCATTTTCTTTTGAGTTTTAGTCATAACTCTTTTTGTTTTGTTTTGAGTTCTTTGTTATAGAAAATTAGTTTATCTGAAATGGGTTTGGAAAAATATTAATTTGTAGAAATGTTATGATTCTTTGTGTCTTGTTCTTAAGAATGGAGAGCATTGGCATTAGGTGAGTGGTGGTTGGATAGTAAGGCCATGATTTTGAGATATAATTGGATTATCAAGTCTGAATGTCCATTGGGTATTATGTTTGACTATCTATCAACCACTCATGGATGAGTCAAACTTGCAAATGACAAGTAAACTCTAAGTTACTAAGTAATGAGTCCAACTCATGGGCTCGATGGTGCTATAGATATAAATGACAAAAAATAAGAAAAAAAACCTCATTTTTAGTGAACTTGCTAATTGTAATGAACTTTTAATTCAAACTTTGGCTTTATAAAAAATCAAATAAAGATTGCAGTGAACCTTGTTTATTGTATTGAACTCTTAATTCGAACTTTGATTTTATTAAAAAACAAATAAAGATTGCAGTGAACCTTGTTAATTGATTTGAACTTTTAATTCAAACTTTGACTTTGTAAAAAAACAATTAAAGATTTCCCAAACTTTTGACTTTAAAATAAATAAATAGGGATTATTCAAACTTTAAATGTAAATCTTTGCTAGATATTAAAGCTTTGAAAAAAATTATTGAAAACTTGTAGAATCATCCAATATGACATGGATGTTGCATGGATATTGTCACACATGTTAATATTGATTGTATATTAAAAAAATAAAAAAATGTAATTAATATTATATATTAAAAAACTAAATTAAAGCCATATTATGTCAAAAGTGTGTGTGTGTCTATATATATATATATATAACTAGATTTTAGATACTCAATTTACCTAATAAGAGCATGAGATAAATTTAATGGCATACATCTTTAAAAAATGTAACTACCATTGTGTAGACAATTGGGGAATAAGGAGGGAGCCAAAAAATGTGAGCGCACTCCAGATCCTATTGTATTCTAAACTAGTTTTATGTAGTAATATGTGTGGAACAACCATAAAATAATCACGTCAACAACATTCTACAAATTTTAATTAGTTCCACAAACAAGAATACAAATATCATCTCATCATCAAAGAACAACATGCATGTCACATGCATATGCACTCATCCACATATATTACACACAAGTAGTCTACATAATGTCCAAAATAAAGCATAAAATTCATTAGTTTGCAAGGCACATATAAGACAAGTCATCAAGTCAATGAAGGACAAACATCCAAATTCTATAGAAAATAAATCCATACAAAATGGGGCATCACATACTCCCTCTGTTTGAAAAACTTAAACTTTATTTTGAAATTATCATGCAAATACATGAAGCTTGTACTATGTCAAATTTTATTCTAAATAATTATATTTTGGTGTCATTTATATCATGTTAAATATCATAAAGAATTGACCATTTCACTATAGTTTCTTTCAAAATTCATGTATTTCTATTAAATAATAAGCATAATCTCATGTTAACACCCATTATACAAGCCCTAGGTGATAAAAAATTAATGCATTATTTCATATAATCCATTATTTCTGGGTGAGTTTCACTTTTGTCGTCTTTTGTTGCTTTTTTGTCGCCTTTTCTTGTTTCGCTTGTGTGAGTGTTGTTTTACTTATTTATCTTCGTAGTTGTTGGCATTTCAATTTTTTTTAACTTGTAGAAGTGTTGTTCTAAGTATTTTTTTGCCTTTCACAAGTGTCACATCTATTTTCCTGTTTATTCACCGATGGTCATCGTTGCAGCGACTCTCTTCACATACTTGATTTTACTTCTATTTGATTAGTTGTTGCACTTGATCTACATGGATTTATTCATACTTATTCATTTTTTCACTCAAACTTGCATCATCACTAAATTCTGCTCGTTTTTCACACTTCCACGGGGAAAATATGCACTTGCTTTGGCCAGATATTTCCTTGCCCAGCTAGGCGCAGAACAATCCTAAGTCTCAAACCACAAGCTTGGCTTATGGAATTGTGTAGTGCGCATTACATGCTAGCCCAACTAGGCACTACACAGCTCTAGGGCTTAGCATGTCACCTTGGCACTGAGACTGTGCAATGTGCAGTCTCTCCCAGTGTCTGCTTGGGATGGGGTTGTGCATTGCGTAGTCCAAAGCCTCAAGCTTCATCCTTGGTTGTTGGGAATACACAGTGCACAATCCCCACAGTCAGCCAGTATCCCTTGTTGATAAAAAATGTGCAATCCTTCTCTCCAGTTGCGCGTTTTTCTACTTGATCATGCTTTGAAGGTAGATTTGATGAAGCTAATGTTTGCTTTCCATGAGTGTATTTTTTATCCCATAGGTACCACACTTGTGAGGCACTTCTCTCCAACATTCATTGTTACCATGGCACCAAATAGAGTTGCTTCAAAAGAGACCACTGAAAGCAATATTGGGGAAGCAGTTGAGCAAACATCAGTAGACTTTCCAGTGTATGCAAACACTCACTTATTTATAGAAAAGGGGTCAACATTCACATGGCAACAAGTTAAAGAAACTCTTTTAGCAAAGAGCCTTGAGGCAGATCTAGAGTATTGACAGGTTTATCTCAGTATCAGGTAGTTAGAACTACACAAGGTTGCGTGTAGGTATCTTACATTCCCATGTGCAGATATCATTAGCTGGATTGTCTCACACATTGATGAGAATACCATGACATTGAGCAGTGCTAGCGGACAGAAGCTTGCCACCTTTTGGGTAGAAGAGTATCAGCGCATGTATCACTTTCCCAAGCCTGTGAAGCTTATGGACTCATTCTTCTATGCGACCAACAATTATTTGAACATAATAGACATTATCAAAGGTTGGGTGAAAAAGCTATCAAAGGTGGGTAGTCTTATGGAACTGGGTTGTGAACGAGGGGAATTCATTCAATTGGTCAGATCTGTTGGCTTGATAGTTGAGAGCCCATGTAGCACAGGCCTAGAGTCCTCTCAAAGGTGAGAAAGAAAGGTTTTACATTTCTGCATATTTATTGGATGCAATCCGTGCATAGAATTAGTTTCCTAGCATGAATTGGAGAATCTTCCATGCATATCTATTTCAAGTTGCTTTCAGATTGTAGTCATCGAGGAGTAATGGAACAACTAATTGACAACATCCCACTTTACAAGCTCATCTTTGAAGAATATCCACCTTGGATGTCACGAGGAGTAATGGAGGCGATAGTAGACATCGTAGATTGGTATGTCTCACCAGGTGGAACCTTCCTTAGAGTGTTCAACGAAGAGAAGCCTTTGCATGTTTTACCAATGTATGTCGCAGACAAGCTTGTCATGCAAGAAGTTTCATATGATCTTGCCACAGGGTTGTCAACAACTTCGCATAGGAAGAAGCAAGCACCATGGCCCACTATTTCTTTGCAAATTGGATTATACGAGATAAAGAACTTGAAATTCGTGGATATCGAGGGAAAGGAGATAGTCAAGTTTTCATTCGTACGTGGGAATTTAATCTATATGATCCTTGTGGTATTTGTGGATATCATTGTGCAAGAATTTACTTTCAATGAATCAACAAGGAATTTCATTGGCTAGAGGAGGATCCATGGAGGAATTGCTACAATGCCTCTAGACTCCATGAGTTGGCAAGTTTAGCAGGGACTGTCATGCGGAAAGAGTTATATTTGCGGACAAATCTAACCTCCCTAGGAGTCTAAGACTCTCTAGTGACAAACAAACCAAACAAGAGCTATCCTTCTCTAAATACACATCATTCTACGTGAAATGTTTTCGATCTTACCTTAGGTCCAACGCTTGTTGTAGCAGTCCAGCCTTGCTGATCCAGATGAGCTCCTCCTTCACTTTTCAGACCTGCATACACTAACAAAGCAAACGATTACATAACACCTGAATATTCATCATAAAACAAAGCATATTCATCACATAGACCAAGGAGTACATGAAATAATTCATTAACAACAAATCATTGAGAAGAATGGACTTATTTTTATTAAATAATCAAAAAGGAACCATTACAACCTGAGCCTTGGTGTTGTGCAAGCTCCTCCCAGGGTCCAGCAAGAGATTTCCTCTACTTTGACAAGCTCACCCACTCCCACTATGGCAACAAGGAAGGATAGTGATCTCTCATCACAAGTCAACAAATGGAAGTCCTAATTCCAGCAGCATTTACCCTATAGAATGTTCAGCTTTCAACCTCCCCTCCTTTGGCCCAATGCCTGTATTTATAGCATTCTGGAAGAGGTTATTCAGTTCCAACATCAATGGGATACTCCCTCTTTTGGATGGGG
>APFE030671252.1:0-16175 GCA_000404065.3 Pinus taeda | reverse complement strand
ATCCCACGTAAAATTCGAGAACACACCGTCACCTCTCAAATGTCCATAAACTTGAGCAAAAACTTTAAAGATGAATTCATATTAATCCATATTCTTGCTTTCTATTCATGTACAATCCATATTGGATAGCAACCAACCATATTTTTTAAACTATTTCATTATGATTAATATATTTGAAAAACACATTTCAAAATTTGAAAAATTAATAAATAATATAATGAATAATGAATAAATAAATATTAAATAATTATAAATATATATTATTATTATAAAAACTAACAATACTAAAAGAAATGTAATTTTTTTCAATAACAACTTATTTATTTGTTCATTATTATTAGTCTAACATCAATAAATACCATTTTTAAAAGTTAATTTTGAAAAATAAATATTTATTTCTAAATATAATTAAAAAATTATTTCGTATTATTATTAAAAGAATATTTTCCAATTATTTGATTGGACCTTAACTTGAAGATCTTATTAAAGTTTCTTGACAATATAATGTGGTAATACTTAGTATATTTTTTGTCATATTTAACATCAGTTACTTCTTACTATAATGTAAGTAAATCTTTGCATAAAAATGAATAAGAATAAAATGTGAACAAATATATATACCACAAATTACTTTTCACCATTATTTCCTCAGTGTAAATATGTAAACTTACTAGTAATCACTACCCACCAAAACTTATATAACCAAACAATTATATTATCTACTTCACATCTAAATTTATTAGTTGCTCCCAAAATAAGATTATAAGAATTCATTTCCCTATTTATCACTTCTATTTTAATATAAATTATAAACTATTAATTTAGAAACCAATTCCTTCAACATAATTTATAACTTAAATAAAAAAATTAAACCGCCCAGCCAAATTTTTTAATTTTAAAAAATAAAACATATTTATAATCACTATTTATTTATTAAAAATAAAACAGGTTAGTAGGATTATTTCTTTATGAAAATGGTAACTATTATACCTATTATATGAATTTATATCATAGAAAAATTCGTAAACATAACTAACTAAATTATATTAGGATAAAATTGTTGAAATTTTAATCGTGTGTGGGAATGCGTGAGGTGGATGCACGCTATGAAAATTCAGTACGTAAACAATCTGGTTATACTTATATTTTGTTCATTATTTATATGATATATTTATATTTTGTTAAGTAAGATTGTTTTATTTTCATTTTTAATTTATTTTTAAAGTTGATTGAATTTAGCAGGATTAGACTAGTGTCTACATTAATTATGAGATGTGGTTGTGCAAGATTTTGTTGAGTTTATATATTCTGGATTGACTTTATCTTTTAAGTAATTTTTATTCTAATCCTTTTTCATAAAACTGGAAATATATATATAAAAGACCAGGGATTTGAAGGTGACTTATTACAAAGAGGAAGTTAACAGTACACATATTTACTATTAATCCGAGCCCATAAATAATATATTACGTTAGAATAATTTTTAAATATATATTTAATTATCTAAAAATTACAAATCCCAATTTGGAAAAAAAACAACAGCCCCGCGTAATGCAATTTACGAGAATTTCAGGTCTCTCGACTCACCGAGATCATCGTTAAAAAAACTGTAATAGATCTTTCAAAGGGCAGATCTGTCCATCGTGGGACTCCGAACAAACTGTGACGTTTATTTCACGTTTAGTGCCTGGACAACTCTCTGGTCTTAAATATGTCAAAACTAGATAATGAACTGTATATTTTGCAAATAGGTCAAAACTAGATAATGAATTAGATATTTTGCTGGGAAGATTCATAGAAAATGGATAAGTTGCACAAGTTGCACAGGCACCACTTGGAAGGAGAATTTAACATATTTTCGTGGAAAAACTATGAGAAGACGGATTCCTAAGCCGCAAGCTCTATATGGAGCCCACCAACTGTAGGAAGAACGTACTATATACACAGATTTTATGTCAGCAATGACGTAATTATACCAGCCACCTTCTGACGCCAGACAGAATGAACGGTGTGTATATGCCCACCTATAGCTCATAAATGAACGACGGTTACTTTTGACTTTAGCAAAATTAAAATTAAATAGTAGACATATACACCCACCGTTTATTTATGACCAGATAATCTGGAAAATATGGGTTACACCCGCCATTCATTTATAACCAGATAGCCTGGGAAATATGGCTTGCCTTTGGTGTAGGCCATATTTGGTCAGAACCTTGATGTTACAGGCAACGGCAACCACTCATCAATCAGGTGATCGTTTGTTTGTTTCATATACGATGGAGGGGAATTGAATGAACGGAACAATTACTGATTTCTGTTTTTTTTATTTTAGTACAATAATTTAGGTTGTCGGTTATTTGATCAGCAACGTATCACAATTAAATGGAATTGGACGATCGTGGCCCCAGATTCGTTTAATCTGTCACCAGTGGGATCCCGCGAGATGTCAGTGACTGTCTTTGCAAATTATTTCCGTCTTGTCATTTGCGGCAGTAGGTTGTGCTTTCCTTTTTGCAGCCATTGAAACTGTCAGTGAAACATCTTTAGCTATTTTAACATTGTCCTTTTTGTGTTGTATTTTTCTCATAGTTCAGCTATGTAATTGTGGCTTTATATTACACAAAATTCAAATATCTCGTCTACATCATGATTTTTCAATGAGGATTTGAAATTTTCCATTATCCATCTCACGCCAAAGCCATGATCGATCCTCCTTTACAAAACAGGAATTAGGAATTAGAGATCATGAATTAGGAATTAGGAATTAGAGATCATAAATTTTCCATTATCCATCTTATCCATCTCACGCCAAAGCCATGATCGATCCTCCTTTACAAAACAGGGATTAGGAATTAGAGATCATATAGAGTTGGAAAATAAACCCACTTTTACCTCTTGGTTACAAATAACAATAGGCACACAAGTGTGGAGAACCTGAGAGCTGAGAACCTCGAATGACAGCCAAAACAAGGCAATTAAGTTGTTAAGTGCGTTTGTTTGTTCAGAACATTCATTGAAATGATCTCAGAACCAAAGAAAGCGTTTGTTTGTTTAGAACCAAACGAAGCTGGCGCTTGTTTCTTCAGAACCGAAGAGTGGCATTCGCCTCAGAAGAGGTTTGTTTGCTTAGAACCAAACGAAGCTAGCGCTTGTTTCTTCAGCATTCGCCTCAATGCCTGGAAGGTGTTTATCAAAATCCCTGGGCCTTCTGGTAGGCGCAAGGAACGCTTCACGAACCAGCGAAAGGCATCATCAGACCTGTCTTGAACGGGAGTCGGCACATCCTTCGCTGCAATCGGCATAACCCCTGGTATTTCTATGCTAAAATCTGAGTCTTTAAATGAAATCTGTATCATAGAATTCGAAAATTTCAGGGGTTTATTCACACATTGGGTAGCTAATAACTAATAATTAATCACTATTAATAATAGAATTCGAAAATTTCAGGGGTTTATTCACACATACTGATATTATAAGTTTATATGGAAATAAGTTGCTTTCATGTCTTCAATTCCTGTCTACAATTCATGTCTTAGACTTTGCAGAGCAGAATACATCCAAATCCAAAGAAAATGGTTCGTTAGGATATGCATCTTCGCACAGTTTCGCTGTCACATCCAGGGCAGAATTCCTCTCAGCAGGTGGCACAGCATTAGTAACTAATACTTTTCCATGTAAACGTTCACAGTCCTTTGCATAGTGCAGTGGATTAAGCCCGTGGGAGTGCCGCACCCATTCACAGTCAAAAGGAGGAACCACTGTGGTCTCAACTTTGGCCCCGGCTAGCAAAGGAAGCCAGCGATTCTCATACCTGCAGGCAATGCAGGAAAATAGTTAGTAGTTGAATTTTCTTAGTATTCCAAATTCAAATCTCATACCTGCAGGCAATGCAGGAAAATAGTTAGTAGTTGAATTTTCTTAGTATTCCAAATTCAACTATCACGAATTAGAAAGCTTTTTCAATTGGTCATCTTTATTTCTATTACAAATTCCAGAATATTTATAAATTTTCTTAGCATTACAAATTCAATTATCACGAATTAAGAAAGATTGAGCATCCTTATTTCTATTACAAATTCTAGAATATTTATAAAATCTGACGCAAAGTAGCAAAGACGTTGTTTGATTTCACTCTTGTAAATCAGATTTCCAGTATAGCTCTATATTAACATCCATGCCAAAACTGCTGATATTATAATTTTGTGTTTGGAAAAAGTGCGTTAGGATTTTTTCTTTCTTTCCTATAGGAGTTTGTTTGGCTTCTTTCTTATATCTTTATAAAGTCTTAATATATACCATATATAAAATATCAATCAACATATAATAATGCAAATCACTTAAGCAAATCACTTACAATACATTTGAGATCTAAAATAAAAATAAATCCATATTGCATTCACATAAATCTTTTGAAGATTAATTATAATACATCTGAGAAATTGAAAATGCATATTATATCTTTATACGATCATAATCAAGTGTTACTAAATGAAAATCCCTTAAAAAAACACTCCAGATCTAAAATCATAATAAATTTATGCTACATTCACACACCTCTATCTTTTCATCTTCCCTATTTATACCATTATAATGCAATAAAATGAATATTAAAGCCTTTATAAAACCATAATGCATACCACGCATATTACTTCTTTATAGAATCATAATGTATACTGTGCATTGAAATATTCTTAACATAAAGATAGCAACCTGTGCATTGCTATTGGTTAGTGTTTAAGTCATTTTTACTTATTCCAGCTTACAGACAAAATCCCTTAAAAAAACACTCTAGATCTAAAATCATAATAAATTTATGCTACATTCACACACCTCTATCTTTTCATCTTCCCTGTTTATACCATTATAATGCAGTAAAATGAATATTAAAGCCTTTATAAAACCATAATGCATACCACACATATTACTTCTTTATAGAATCATAATGTATACTGTGCATTGAAATATTCTTAACATAAAGATAGCAACCTGTGCATTGCTATTGGTTAGTGTTTAAGTCATTTTTACTTATTCCAGCTTACAGACAATGAGTTTGCGTGCAGCCCTCAAGTAATCTAGTAATCTTTTTTGGTTTGAATCCCTCGTAGCCTGGCCATCCTTTCATTGATGATGTGTATACCTCTTGGCCTTCTGGTTGCGACCAGGTAATTTGCGTGCAACCCTCAAGTAATCTTTTTTGGTTTGAATCCCTGGCAGCCTGGCCATCCTTTCATTGATGATGTGTATACCTCTTGGCCTTCTGGTTGCGACCAGGTAATTATGTGTATATAATTTTTAAACTGTAACTACAGCTTAGAATAGTTATATATTTTTTACATTCGAATATCTCTCTTACTTGCCTATTTGTGTATATGCAGTGTGAGGGTTGCAAACCAGCTAGGAGCTGGGATTCCCACTTGGGCTAAATTTTCCGTCGTTGTCTCATTGACATATTCGTTTATTATAGGAATTATAATGTTTATTGTTATTCAGGTTTTCCTTAGCGATCTGGCTTATTCCTTCGTGCAACATGCTGTTGCCAATTTCGGCATTTTATTAGCCTTCACAGCCATCCTCAACTGCATACAATACGTGCTCGCCGATAAGTCTCAAATCATAGTTCTGAGGATTTTTTTTACAGGGTAAGTTAGACATACAATGTTTTGAATCCGAAGAGTATTTTAATGCTATGGGAGAAATGAACTACCGCTAGCTCGGTCAGATGCACAAACTGCTTTCGCAGCCAACTCGTGGTACACCTTGGCCTCATGTGATGGCTCACAAGCATGAAAGTAACGTGTTGTTTTTTCACTTATAGTGTGGTGTTTGTATGTATGCTCTCTATGTGATATTTTTTTCAAAAAAAAAAAAAAAATCTCTAAACTTTGCAGCATATGGTGTGGTGTTTTCATATCTGCTTTCTATGTAATTTTTTTTAATATAAAAAATGAAAAAACAAAAAAATATCAATATAGTAAAAGGTTCACAATTTAAATTTAAAAAAAAAAATCTCAGTAAAACTAAAAAGTAGTCAAAAACTCAGTTAAAAACTAAAAAGTAGTCAAAATCTCTTTAATAAATAAATATCTGAAATAATCCCATCTCTATTTTCCAAATTCATTCTTTACTATTTATGACTGTCCTTGGCCATTGTCATCAATATGTGTAAATTCTCGTGAGAAGAAGGCATAGAAGAAGTGAGTCCTACTATTAAAGAGGAAGAACTCGTTATGAATATTTTGAGACTCTGTGCATGTATTTTTTCCATACAATTATTGTGAATGGATATAATCATTTTGCATTACGCATAATGTCGAAATGCATGAACTGCTAATTCTCAAAATATAGAAATAAAATTTTGAAGAACGTTCAGTGCAAGAGACAAGTGAGTATTGCAATAAATTACTTGTCCACATTAAAAATATTCTGCCAGCGTTCAATGGAAGAGACTAAGTGTTGTCAAATCATGTACACTTATAGTGGTCCACAGGTTAAACTTGGATTCTTTGTGTAGTTGCCGCATCAAGCCTCTAGATTCTGCCAATATCAATCACATTTTTGAAGATAGCAAAATCTGGATATGTATTTCACTTATACGAGCAATACATATTGAAAATCTGAGCATGTCAATAATTGTAAAAATTTCTTACGTGAAAGGCAATACTTATTGAAAATTCAAATACAAATAAATAGAAATTATTTATGAAAACATTGAAATGATACATTCTTTTAACAAATCTATCATTTGCATAATAGATTTGATAAATTAAATTCAGAAACAACACCTTGCTATTAAAGCGAAAATAAGCTGTACTACTTTAGAAATAGCATTGCCGGAAAAAATCATCAAACAAAAAATATATATATTAATATATATATATATATATTAATTAATTAATAATTAAATAAATAAAATCTTTTAAAACTAACTTCTTTATTATTATTTAGTTTTTATAACCAATTTAATTTATTTTTTTTAAATTATTTTTTATAAGATTTAAATAATATTATTAATTATTAATTATATTATTTTGGTATTATAATTTATTATATTAAAATATATATTTATAATTAATAAATTAAGTTTTAAAATTAACTAACTGTGATTTTTTTTTATATTTTGTACTAATTAACTTATTTTCTTAGAATTGGATATAATTATTAAAATAATAATATATTGTAAAACATAAATTAATTAATGAATATTAATTTTAAATAAATAAATTATTAATTTTTTAAACTAATCATGAATTTATTTTATGTATTTTTTACCGGATTTAATTTTTTTTCTTTAAAATGAATTATAATTTATTAATAATGATATTATAATATTAACAATATCAAATTATTTTGACCTGCCTCTTTAGTTAAAATTAGCCGTTAAATTAGCTGTTGGCATATCTGCTAAGAGTATTTAACATGCTAGGCTCGATCTATTTCTTCAAATTGTCCTAACGATGAACCACACCGGTTGGTTCGAAAAGCGTCGACAAAAGTCTTTTGATATGTGATTTATTCCGAAATTCTTCTTACAATAATGGTCGAATTCGAAAGCTCCAACTGCTTAAATAAAATACATAGAGAGACTAATCCACGACTCCTATGCTCATGCTAAGCAGCATAGCCTTAGAGGGGAACTCCAAGGGATCCATCAACGTTGAAGCGAGAGATTACATCTAAATTTCATTTTCTAGAAAAACGAAACAGAAAAGGTTGCCATAAGAAAATTGCTTTAATCTTTGCAACAAATAACTGTTTTGATCTTCGCAACAAATGCAGAAAGGCAGGTTGTACAATTTAGCTAGATAACTGTTTTAATCTTCGCAACAAACGCAGAAAGCCAGCTTGTACAATTTAGCTAAATAACTGTTTTAATCTTCGCAACTGGCTATAACTACTGATCAGTTCTTCAAAACAATCGCAACTTTATGCTTATTTAACAAATTTACAACCCAACATTTACAATGAACCAAGGAATCTATCCATTTACATGAACGTTCCTAGTCGTTTGAAACTATAAAAACTAAATAATAGCACTCGAATTTTATTTACAAAAACTACTCTGCAACCGCTGAATTTAAATTGATGGCAGATTTCGAAATATTTTGAAATCTATTTATTTACATGAACGTTTTTAGTAGTTTGAAACTATAAAAACTAAATAAATGCACTTGAATCTTATGTGCAAGAACTGCTTTGCAACTGTTAAATTTAAATTGAGGATCGAATTAACTTTACTCTTATTCATAAACTCCTAGAAAATTTCCGAAATCTACACTATAGAGCTATTCATATATTCTATAAAATATCCGAAATCTACGATAGAGAATATAGATAAAAACGGCTAACAGCAACTCCTCTCATATGCCGCACGCTTCCATTAAACAGTTTATAAACCTGTCAGCAACATGAAAGTATTGCATGGCCAATTGTCTGCTCAGAGCTAATGCACCGATCACACTGCCAAACCCAATTGCGATTCCAAAACCCATTCCAGCTTCCCATGATTCCCACCAACGAACAAGTGTCTGCTCATGACTATGGTCAGGCTCACCTGATGCTTGATCGCTGCAGTTTCTCTGAAGCGGAGAACCGCACAGCTCCAGGTTACCAGAGAACGAGGGTACCCCAAATGTGTCCAATTGTCCTACAAATGGAATCCTTCCTGATAGGTTGTTATTTGATAGGTTAAAAGCGCCAAGGAAGCTAAGCTTTGCAAGTGTAGCAGGTATTCTTCCCTCTAACTGGTTGCATGACATATCTAAACTTTCTAAATTTACCATTGTCCCAATTTCTTCTGGAATGTTTCCCGTAAGATGATTATGGGACAGATTCAAAGTCCGCAGACCCCGCAGATCTCCAATTTCCACGGGGATGTCACCAGAAAGGATGTTTGCCGAAAGATCCAGAGAAGTGACAGCCGTGAGGAAGAGTTCATACGCCATTTCCTGACCCTTGTCAGTCACGTTAACTACATCTTTATAGTACTGTCCATACCTCAGCTCAGGCTTAGCGGGTCTGTACTTGGGGAAATTTTTGTCGATCATTACTGATATGTTTGAAAGATGTGGTGGTATCGTACCTGACAGACGGTTCATTCCTAGATCAAGAATTTGGAGCTGCTGAAGGTATCCGATTTGGATGGGTATTCTACCTTCCAAATTGTTTGATCTGAGAACAAGTATGCGGAGTTCAGAAAGATCCCCAATCCATTCGGGCACTTTGCCTGAGAGCCTGTTTCTGCTCAAATCCAAAATTTCTAATTTTTTACAATTTTGCAGAGACTCGGGAATATTTCCACTTAAATTGTTACTATTGATGTGCAGTACCTGAAGTTTCTTCAATTTTTCCAGTTCCATCGGTATCGGTCCATGGAATTTATTACCTGCTAGATTCAATACCTTGAGAAAAGAGCAGTCACCTAAATGGGAGGGCAGGTTGCCAGATAACATGTTGTCCGAAAGATCCAGAGCCTCTAGATGCTCTGTTTGCTCACAAATGCAAGAAGGAATTTGACCCTCTAGTTTATTTGAGGCTAAAGATAAAAAATTTGAAGCATGCAACATCGTGCAGAATTCTTGGGGGACTGAACCAGTAATGTTATTAATTGACAGATCAAGTTCCCAAGGAAAGGCAACCACCGAACTTGATAGATGGCGAAGGATGCCATTCAACTGATTACCTCGTAGCGCCACCTCCTTCAATGAAGTCGACGAGTTATACACCTGAGATGGTATTGGCCCTTCCAACTGATTGTACGAGAGGTCTATTTGCTCAAGCATGGGAAGATTCCACAACCATGAAGGAATTTGTCCCTTGAGGCCGTTCCTAGATAGAGCCAATGTCGTCATAGAATTTTGAGCCCTCAGGAAAAGAGGAAAGCTCTGTACTTCACAATAAGATAATTTCAACACATCTAACTGAAATGGTGGGTTCCAGTTGGAGGTGATATTGAAGGACAATTTGTTCTTGTACAGGTCAAGATGTTTTAGATTCTTCAGACTGTGAAAGTGTGTCTCTGAGATCGGTCCGCTCAAACTGTTGTGAGAAAGACTAATATTGGTCAGTTTGGACAACCATCCTAGGGAGATAGGGATTGATCCCGATAGAAGGTTGTAGCCCAGGTCTAGTACAGTAAGCGAGCGGAGAAGGCCTAATGAAAATGGAATCTTTCCCTTCAATTTGTTGTGTTTCAGATCTAGCTGAGCCAAGGCCGATAGTTTTCCTATAGAAGATGGCAAGGATCCCTTCAAACTATTGTTTTGCATATGGAAAAGGGTCAGGGTCTTCCACTGGCCCTGAAAAATCTGAGAAACATTGCCAGATATTCTATTGTTGTCCAAGTAAATTCTTTTTAGGCGAGGCATCTGAGAGAGTTCAAACGGAAGAGATCCGTTGAGACTTGAATTGGACATCTGCAAGGAAATCAAACTAGTCATATTGCTTAACCAACTGGGGAATTCACTGTGAAATGGGTTGCTATCAAGATGTAGAATTTCTATGGATGTAAGGTTTTGCAGCGAAGGGGGAATGGCACCCGTCAGGCCACAGTTCGACAATGAAAGGTTCCTGAGCTGAGAAAGGCGACCTACTGACCGTCCCCATTCGGAAGACATCGCTGAGAGGTCGACTCTGTCAAGGGAAAGGTGTTTCAAGGCTGTGAGATTTGTAAGCCATGAGTGGTCGGGACTTTCCAGCGTAAAAGCAGAGGAAGAGAGATCGAGTACTGTCAAGCTAGAGAGGTTTCCCAGCTGCCGCGGAATGGTGCCTGAAAGTCCCGCTTTAGAGAGGTTAAGGTATGTTAATTTCTTCAATAGGCCCAGCTCTGGGGGAATAGGTTGGTCCTTAAAATTATTGGAGCTGACATTCAAACTCTCCAAATCCCTTAATTGAGAAAGAAAGAATAGTGCAGGACGGAACTCACCATTCAGACTGCAGTTATGCACATCCACACCAACGACATGACCGGTCCGTCCGTCGCAAGACACGCCATCCCACTCGCAACAGTTAATTGAAGCATTATTCCATGAAGCCAATCGTCCAACAGAATCATGCAGATGGTTTTTAAAATTCAAAAGAGATTGAATTTCTTGATTCAAACAGCCAGTGTCGCAGTAAACAGACTTCAATATAACCAGGAAAATTATGCAACAAATGAACTCCTGGGTAAGAAAACTGAACAAGCTCTTTCGCATGATACCTGTTAGACGCCATTCTTGTTTCAAGGGTCTGCTGCAGAAGTGTTGCAGGTTGCCTATTTTCGACATCATAATCATTTTTTCTGGGCGCCGGGATGAGCGGTCTTATAGCACTAATAAACTCTTTTCTTTTTTCTTATTTTCGTGAACTCTCTTATTGGCCAAGAGTTAACCAGATTGTAATACGGCATTAAATGACTGACTGGTTAGTTCAATCAGGCATAACCAGAGAAATGAAAAATAATAAAATGTGTTATAAAGTTAAAAAATATATAGTTAACCAATCATTTAATACCCTATAACAAATTGGTTAATTCTTACATATTAATGAAACTGTCCTTCACATATCGAGAGGTGTTCAATTGAGACCGTCATCGCAGATTTATCTGAGAGTACAAGTCGTGGAATCGACATCAAAAGACTTAAGTCGTAGCAACTATTTGAGCGTTGAAGATTAGCTATAATACATGCTTTGACAAGATATTCACCATCCGTAATTCATCAAATCTGGTGGGGCAGCCCATTAAATGCCATTTGAAAATGCATCATCTGTGATATGATTCGGTCACATTCTTTTCACCCATAACAGTACGATAAGTTCAAGTTCTGTACACCAACACATTTCACCCATAACTCGTTTATGTGGATGGCTGTGAACCAACACATTTTTTAATAAAACTATCATTTTTCTATATCTTTAATGATAATATGTAAAATTAAGTATTACTAGCTATTGTCTCAAAAAGTGCAAACAGATGTGGATGGCTGTGAACCAACACATTTGTTAATAAAATTATTATTTTTTTTTTATATTTTTAATGATAGTATTCAAAATTAAGTATTACTGGTTTTTATTGGTTATTGGTTCAAAAGTGCAAAGATACCCTAAACCAATAAAAGAATTAAGAAGATTATCTCTTTAAAAACAGTGTAAAAAATAAGCTCATAATTAAATTTTTAGAATTTGAAATTTTAAAAAAATTTGTTAATAACACAAATAATCATATTTTTTTAACTTCTTTGTAATTGGAAAAAAATGAACTCCTTACCAAGGTGACCCAGAATCAAATTTCACAAGCAGTGTCGTGTGCTAGGGAAAGACATGCTAAAAAAATTCAATGAAACTCCTTGTCAAACTTGCAATCAATTTAAATATTGCAATCAACATGCTCTCCTATCAAATTAAAACCAAAAGACCAAACTGGGTTTTTGTAAAGACCCGTCATTGATTTTCTATTCTAATTGAGTATATAAAGATTAATTGTATTTTATTGAAATATAAGAGGTAAATAAAGAAATGGACAAATGCAATGTTTGTTATATACAAATTGTTTGGTGGATTCTTTTTTCATTTCTTTTTTCCAACAACATGTTCTCTTTATCTTACATGAAACCTTTACTTTTCAATCTTGGTATTATATATCCATTTGTTTAGAAATATGCTTTTATTAGTATTATATTTAATTGATTTTTAATATCTAAATTAAAATTAGGTTGATTACTTATTTATTTTTAATGTTTTTGAAAAAGAATAATAATGATAATGATAATTTAATTTTAAGAATATGACTAAATTAGTGATGTATGATATTTTTTCATTTAAAATTTAAGAGTATTCTTTTGTGTTTCATGTGCGTCGATTCTACTTCTGGTTATATGTTTTCTGCTTGATCTTGCTCAAATATATTAAGCTTCCACAAGTTTGATTGTAGAAGTAGATTAAAGTGTTTTTCTTTAGTTATATTGCATTATCAGGTTAATCTACAGTGAGAATTTATATATGATGTCAGAGCCAAGGTTATCAAAGCTGTGAACAATATACGTAAAAGAAAATTCGAAGTTTGAAGTTTGGGATTGCAGGTACAAATCGAATTCATCTCATACTTTAGGTTGGTCAATGGCATTCTATGGCTTGAGACTTGAGTATGCCTTGGCAGGGAGCTCGAATTAGATAGCATGGAAGGATAGAATGGAAGTGATATTAGAAGAAAATGGTTTGAATGATTTCATTGATTAAGAAATCCCCAAGCGAGCTGCAACTAATGCACAAGAATTAGTTGAATGGAAGAAGTGTGTGGCGAAAGCGAGACAGATTCTTCTAGAGGGAGTTCGAGACCATATTGTCTCGAGTCTCCATGGGAAGGAGACTCCGTTTTCAATGTGGAAGACATTGAAGGACCTCTATCAGAACAGTAGCAACCAGAGGAAGTTGGCGCTCAAAGATAAGCTTCAGAAAATCAAGATGGAGAAGGGCGATACTATTTCTACATATCTGAACAAGCTCACCACCTGCAAAGATGAGCCTTGCTCTCCTCGGTCTTCAAAAGGGCTGGAATAGCTACCAGGACTTTATGAAGGAAGAGAGAAACTGCTGGATTGGGAACGACTGTGGTCGGATCTCATGCAGGAGGAGATCAGGAGGAGCATTCGAGATGGTTCTTCATCAAAGAATGATGATGAATAAAATCTGGCCTTAGCGAGTAAGGCAAGGAAAGGGAAAGGGAAGGCTTTACATTCCAAATCAAATTCTTCTCATGGAGGGAAGAAGAGTGACAAATCTAAAGTGAAATGCTTTAATTGTCACGAGATGGGACATTATGCAACTAATTTCCCATCGAAGAAGTCCAAGAGGATATCCTCGAAAGGATCTGAAGATGAGGCATCAACCTTTCAGTTCGAAATGGACTTTACCCTCATCGCATGTATGGTTTCATTGATGTTGGGTTATGTTTGGTATCTTGATAGTGGAGCCTCATTCCACATGATCAGCGATAAAAGTTTATTCAGTACCTTGGAGGAGAAAGACCTCAAGATGCACATAGATATGGGTGATGACGGAAAGTACAGTGTTTCAGGAGTGGGCACAGTTGCTTTTTAGAGGCAGCATGCAGCTCCTCTCACCTTGGCAGATGTGAAATATGTGCCTGGATTGAAGAAGAACTTGGTATCTGTTGCGATGTTGGAGGACAAAGGCTACAATGTTGTCTTCAATAAAGGGAAGGGGTTCCTAAGACACATAGCCACGGGTCAAACCAAGAGGATTGGGATTCGAGTGAAGAATCTCTATAAACTAGAGGTAAATGATTGTGCAACATTGAGTTCGAAAGTAGAATTGGTGCAAAGCCAAGACAATGGCGAGTTATGGCATAGACGGTTGGGCCATTTGCATCATGGGGCCTTGAAGATAATGTAGCACATCTCTACCAGACTTCCCAAAGGTAAACTTGAGCAAATTGACACATGCAAAGATTATACCTTGGGAAAGTAGGCCAAGTATTCCTTTCATGATCGAGAGAGTTGAGTAGAAGAAATCTTAGAGCGAGTTCATACTGATGTGTGTGGACCATTCTCGTCGACATCCACCGTGACGCAAAGGTATTATGTGATTTTCATTGATGATTATTCTCGTAAATTATGGATTTATTTCATGCAGAAGAAGGATCAAACCTTCTCAAAGTTTTGTGAGTTCAAAGCTTTGGTTGAGAAAGAATCAAGGAAGAATATCAAGGCCTTAAGAAGTGACAATGGTGGAGAAAATGTCTCTCAAGATTTTAAGGACTTCTGTGCAGTAGAAGGAATTAAAAAGGAGTTGACGGCACCTCATAACCCACAGCAGAATAGGGTGGTCGAGTGGAAGAATAGAACAATTGTGGGGGAAACACAGGTGATGCTGCATGACCAAGTTTTACCACTTCATTTGTGGGCTAAGACATGCAACACAACAGTCTATTTGTAGAATAGAAGCCCGCATCACATACTTGGGATGAAAACACCAGAGGAAGATTTCTCCTGTAAGAGACCAGATGTGGGTCACTTCAAGATCTTTGGCTCATCGGTATATTTCCATGTGACAAAAGCTGCATGGAAGAGGCTTGAGTTGACAACTGAGTTGGGGATACTTGTGGGGTACACTGATACACTCCACAAATATCAGGTGTACTTGCCCACCAGTCGGAGGACAATGGTTCGTAGAGATCTCAAATTTGATGAGCAGAAGGCCATGCGAGTTTCCCTTGATAGGGAGCTCCAACTACAAGTTGTGGGGGAATTGTTGGTTCCTAAGGAGGAGGAGCTTCAGACTGAAGTGGAGAAGTAGCATGTAGAGGTTCCAGGAGTGGAGACATTCACTCAAGCAAAGTCTTCCAGAGATGGACGAAAGCGCACAAGAGAAGCTGATAGATTGTTGTCAGATGCGTGAGAAAATGTGGGAGAACCATCTTCTCAACGCAGACAGAGGAGGTCACCTAAGAGGTACATTGGATACATGGCCCTTGTTGGGGAATGTGTTGAGATCGAGCCATCTTCCTTTGAGGAATCAGTGCAGCAACTGATTTGGGTTGATGCTATGGTGAAGGAGTATGACTCCATAGTTTGGAACAATGTTTGGGATGTGGTTCCAAGACTGGAGAACAAGTCAGTTGTGAGTTTTCGTTGGCTTTACAAGGTAAAGAAACTTGTTGATGGTAATGTGGAGAAACATAGCGCAAGATTTGTTTCTTGTGGTTTCTCATAGGTAGAGGGGATCGACTATGATGAGATTTTTGCTCCTGTAGCAAGGTACTCATCTATCAAATCGATGTTGGCACTATTAGCACAAATGGGTTGGAAGCTTTATCAGATGGATGTGAATACTGCATTCCTCAATGGCAAGATTGAGGAAGAGGTGTATATAAAGCAGCTGAAAGGTTTTGAGACCTTCGGTCGTAAGTCACATGTGTGTCGACTCAAGAGAGCTTTGTATGGGCTGAAGCAAGCACCTCATGCTTGATACACCAGGATCGTCAACTACTTCACTAGGTTGGGCTTCAAAAAGAGTGAAGCAGATGCGAACCTGTACCACATCATGGTGAAAGGTAAGCAGTTGATCATTGTGATTTATGTCGATGATCTCATATTGACAAGTGATGATCAGTTGATCATGTATTGCAACGAGGACCTTGCAAGAGAAGTCGAGATGAAAGACATGGGTCTCATGCA
>APFE030671241.1:70949-93905 GCA_000404065.3 Pinus taeda | reverse complement strand
GCCGGGTTAGGACAGGAATTCTGGGCAAAAGCGGTGGACACAGCATGTTACATGGTCAACAGATCACCATCATCAACGTTGGAGGATAAGACTCCACAAGAGGTATGGACTGGTAAGAAACCCTCTCTTTCACATCTGAGGGTATTTGGATGTGATGCATATGTACATGTTCCAAAGGAGAAAAGAATCAAGTTGGATAGTAAGTCTGAAAAGTGCATCTTTATTGGGTATAAGGATGGTTTAAAGGGTTATAAGCTTTGGAACCCAATAACAAGGAAGGTTGTGTATAGCCGAGATGTGGTGTTCAGAGAGGTGAAGATGTTACTAAACATGAATTCCAACCAAAGGAACTTGAGAATATAGAGTTTAAGCTAAAGGAGGAAGAATCAGACTCTACAGCAGAGGAGGAATCAGAAGATGAAGAGCCACAAACTCCGGGTGTGAGAAGATCAGTTCGAGAAATAAGGCAGCCAGAAAGATATAGTCCATCTGCTTTCTATTCAGCTTTTGCTTTATCTATTACTGATGATGATCCTAGAACTATGAAGGAAGTAGTAGATTCAAAGGATGGAAAACTCTGGAAAGAGGCCATGGTTGATGAAATGAAATATTTGCACAAAAATGAGGTTTTGGATCTGGTGGAGTTGTCGGTTGGAAGGAAACATATTGGCAATAAATGGGTGTTCAATAAGAAGACAAATGAAAAAGGAAAGGTGGAGAAATACAAAGCTCGGTTGGTAGCAAAAGGTTATTCCAAGGTGTCAGGAATTGATTTTGGTGATATTTTTTCTCCTGTTTCCAAGGTAACTTATATTAGATTACTTTTATCTGTTGCTGCTGTTTTTTATTTTGAGGTAGAACAGATGGATGTGAAGACAACATTTCTTCACGGGGATCTGGAAGACGAGATCTAAATGAAGCAACCTGAAGGTTTTGTGGTGAAGGGTAAGAAAGAACTAGTATGCAAGTTAAAGAAGTCTATGTATGGATTAAAACAGTCACCAAGGATGTGCTATCAGAAATTTGATACATTTATACGGGGACTTGGCTTCACCATAAGCAAAGTAGATCACTCTATGTATTTTAAATTAATTGGTGACTGTGTTATTTATCTGGTCTTGTATGTGGATGATATGTTGCTAATTGGAAATGACAAATAAATTATCCAGGATTTGAAAACCCATTTGTCCTCCAAATTCGACATGAAAGATCTTGGTGCTGCAAACTATATTTTGGGCATGGAAATTAAAATAGATCAGACAAAAAGGATGCTCTGGTTAAACCAGAGGAAGTATGTTGAGACAATATTGCAGAGGTTTAATATGCAGGATAGTAAACTGGTGAAGGTTCCTATTCCTGTAGGTGTAAAGTTATCTTCTGAAGAGTGTCCCAAGACACAAGAAGACGAAGAGGACATGTCTTGTGTTCCATATGCAAGTGCAATCGGTAGCCTGATGTATGCAATGGTTTATAATAGACTAGACATTGCACATGCAGTGGGAGTATTGAGCAGGTTTATGTCAAAACTAGGGAAGGAGCATTGGACAACAGTGAAGTGGATTTTCAAGTATTTGCATGGCACTAGTGATTATGGTTTGTGCTACCAAGGAAGACCGGGATTGGACAGGCTGTTGGATATTCGTGGCTTTGGTGATGCAGACTTGGCTGGAGATCTGGATCAGAGAAGATCTACAAGTGGGTATGTGTTTAACCTATTTGGACGTGCAGTCAGTTGGATGAGTAAGAAACAATCTATAGTGGTGCTATCAACTACAGAGGAAGAATACATGGCAGCCACTCAGGCAAGTAAGGAAGCAGTTTGGTTGCAGAGATTGTGTTCAAGTATGGGGTTAGTACAGGGAGCTATAAGGATATACAGTGACAACCAAAGTGAATTTTCTTGGCAAAGAAACCTGCATATCATTCAAAGACAAAGCACATTGATGTTTAGTATCACTTTGTGAGGGATATGATAGAAGACAAAAAGGTGTTGCTGGTAAAGGTGGACACTTTGAAGAATACTACAGATGCATTGAAAAAATTTGTGAACTCTGAGAAGCTCTCTTGGTGTAGAGAAACAATGGGCATTGTAGGGTTGGATAAATGACTAAGCTCTCTTGTGGCCCCTTGTGGAAAGAAAAAAATAAGTGGGAGAATGTTGGGTTGTGTTATATTCTTTCCACGACTAGCCCACATAGTTAATTGGGGGGTTAGAAGGGGGGCAGAGCCCCCCCTTCGTTGCGCCGATTGCGTAGCGGGGGGAGTCACAGGGGGTTTGAGGGGTGCAGGTAACCCCACTCTATGGGGTTTGGGGCAGCGCCCTAGAAGATTTTGGTTTTGGACCCTATATTAGGTTGGGCAGACCTACCTATGGTTTTGTGCATGTTTTTTGCACATAATTTTGGACGTGATGGTTTTCGGTCCATGGTATTGGATGCTTTGGCATGTATAAATATGTATTGTAACATTGAAAGAAACATAATGAAAAATCAAGTTTGTAGTCCCAGTTTTGGGATCCAGGGGAAAATCTTTGTGTATATGTGTTTTATGTGTTATGCTTTCACATTGTTTATTTTATGTGTTCTAGAATTCGTATGTAGGTAATTTCTGTATGGGGTTAAAACCTACAATACCTAATGTTATTATTCTAGTATGGTATAAAAGTTTTTCTATTAATTAATTTAGTTGGCTTTAGGATTATTAATGTTAAATTTACTATGTATTACTATTAATGTTTTAAATATTGCTAAATAATTAGAATAATGTAATATAATGATGAAACTACTTAGGTCTTTTAAATTTTAAATTTTACTAATTGAATATTTATTAATTAATAATTTTGAGATATATTGCTAGGGATTTTCCTAGATTTTTATGCTAGCTGAGTTTTAAATACAATTATTTGAATTTAATCTTAATAGAGTTCTTTTAGGGATTGTAAGAGTGCAAGGTGGGGTTCTTGATTAATGTTATTTATTCAAAGATTAATAAAAATGAAATCTGGGATAGGTGAACCTTAAGGAGGACTAAGAGATAATGGGGACGAGAGTACCTAGGAGACAGTAGAAACCCCAGATAGTGTAGGAATCCAATCATCACGTATTTTCCAGCCGTCATCGCGGTTGAGGTTATTGGGGTGTTTTCCTATTTGTATAGCTTCTCTAAATTTTCGATGGTGATAATGGTCGATCTTGACCACAACACAGGAGTTTTCTATGCAAATGTGATGATTGGTTTTACTAGAGTGCTCAGCCAAAGCTGAGGTTTTGGAACGGTTATGCTTGATGTCAGCAGCATGTTCTTGAATCCTGGTCAATATAGAACAACCGGTTTCACCAATGTAGGCTTTGCCACATGAACACGAAACCTAATAAACCCCTTTGTGGTGTTTAGGATCAATACGATATTTTACATATTTCAGGTATCTGCTGATTGTATTCAAGGGTTTGAAAGTGGTTTTTATATTATTCTTTTTTAAAATGTGTGAAATCTTATTCGTGGTGCCTAGAATGTAGGGAAGGTGAACCTTGCCTACACAATCATCCATTAGTTGTTTATTTTTAGGATTCTATGCTTTTTTGAAAGCTTTGATTCCTTGTTGTCTACTATATCCATTCTTTTCAAAAACATCCAAGAGGTGGTTCTTTTCTTGATCAAACTGATCATGATCTAAAATACATACTGCCCTGGTAGCTAGAGTGATGAGCACCCTGAGTTTCTAAGCAGGATGATGGTGAGAGTTGGCATGCACGTATTGTTCTGAGTGGGTTTTCTTGCGATAGACCTAGTAAGATATTGAGCCATCTTGGTTTCTCTTGATTAGGCTGTCAAGAAATGGAAGACTAGCATTCTCTTACAATAGAAGTAGAAGAGAATGGAAGTCTTCCCTTTATCGACATCCTAATCAAGAGAAACCAAGATGGCTAAATATCTTACCAGGTCTATCGCAAGAAAACCCACACAGAACACTACGTGTATGCCAACTCTCACCATCATACTGCTCAGAAACTCGGGGTGCTTAGCACTCTAGCTACCAGGCGGTACGTATTTCAGATCATGATCATTTTGATCAAGAAAAGAACCACCTCTTGGATGTTTTTGAAAAGAATGGATGTAATAGACAACAAGGAATCAAAGCTTTAAAAAAAGTGGAGAATCCTAAAAATAAACAATCAATGGATGACTGTGTAGGCAAGGTTCACCTTCCCTACATTTTAGGCACCACAGATAAGATTTCACGCATTTTAAAAAGGAATAATATAAAAACCACTTTCAAACCATTGAATACAATCAGCAGATACCTGAAATCGGTAAAAGATCCTATTGATCCTAAACACCACAAAGGGGTTTATTTGGTTCTGTGTTCATGTGGCAAAGCCTACATTGGTGAAACCGACCATTCTATACTGACCAGGATTCAAGAACATGCCGTTGAAATCAATCATAACCGTTCCAAAACCTCGGCTCTGGCCAAGCACTCTAGTAAAACCAATCATCACATTTGCATAGAAAAATCCTGTGTTGTGGCCAAGATCGACCATTATCATCATATAAAATTTAGAGAAGCTATAGAAATAGGAAAACACCCTAATAACCTCAACCGCGATGATGGTTGGAAAATAAGTGATAATTGGATTCCTACACTAACTGGGGTTTCTACCGTCTCCTAGGTACTCTCGTCCCCATTGTCTCTTAGTCCTCCTTAAGGTTCACCTATCCTGAATTTCATTTTTATTAATATTTGAATAAATAACATTAATCAAGAACCCCACCTTGCACTCTTACAATCCCTAAAATAACTTTATTAAGATTAAATTCAAATAATTGTATTTAAAACTCAGCTAGCATAAAAATTTAGGAAAATCCGTAGCAATATATCTCAAAATTATTAATTAATAAATATTCAATTAGTAAAATTTAAAATTTAAAAGACCTAAGTAGTTTCATCATTATATTACATTATTCTAATTATTTAGCAATATTTAAAACATTAATAGTAATATATAGTAAATTTAACATTAATAATCCTAAAGTCAACTAAATTAATTAATACAAAAACTTTTATACCATACTAGAATAATAACATTAGGTATTAATTAATGTTATAAAAAATAAAGAATACAAAAACTTTTATTCAATAACATTATAATATTGCAATGTTACATTAAGACCTAATTAGTCATTATATTACATGTTTTTAATTATTTTGCAATATTTAAAACATTCATAGTAATACATAGTAAATTTAACATTAATAATCCTAAAGTCAACAAAATTAATTAATACAAAAACTTGTATTTCATACTAGAATAAATAACATTAGGTAATAATTAATGTTATAAAAAATAATGAATACTAAAACTTTTATTCTTATAACATCATTAATATTGTAATGTTACATTATAATTTGAATAATTAAAAAAAAAAAAAAAATAGAGATTTAATTTAATTAATTAAACTTAATTTATTTCTTAACATTATCAAACGTGTCGTCTCCTCGCATTACTATCCCAACCTTTCCTCTATTTATTGCCCTATCATTATCTGACTTTTTCACACATCTGATCCTGATGATGAACTATGGAGGTTGGTTCGAAACGTCGATACAATAAAACATGAATGTGATGACTCCGGAAGACATCACTACACTTTGGATTCTTGGAGGTTATGTGGAGGCTCTGTGGACTCTATATTACCATGTGAATGTTAGGATTTGAATGATTCTTAGGGTGGTTGGCTGCAAGAATGAACATCAATATAACCAACCTAAGGTTGGGTGGAGAGTTGAAGTCCCAATCTTAGTTATCAGTCATCTATTCAAAAATAATTTGTCTACTTGTGTCATTGTGTAATCTAATTTAATATAAATTTTTGTTGTTACTATTAAAAGGAATGTGTTGTTGATGAGGAATGTGTGTTCCTATGTTTATCGTTGGAATGATTCTGGTTCATTGCTATGATGAGAGGGATATGTGGAATCTTTGTTTAACTAGTTAATTTATTGTAATAAAATGTGGAATGTATGTTCTCTTGTTTATTGATGGAATAATTTTTTTTCATCACTATGATGAGAGAGATATGTGGAATTTCTATTTAACTGGTTAATTTCTTATAATAAAATATCTTGTATAGAAATGCCTAGGTTGTTGAGTTATTTAAAGAATCATGCATCTATGTATATCTGTAATAATCATGAACGTGTTCGTTGCCATCTTATTCCTAAGAAATTGTTATGCTAATGTGCTAAGGCCATAGATCAGGAGGCTACAGAGTCATAATCTCTGTGTATGAGAACCTCAATCTTCCCCATTGAAATTGCAGCTCAGGAGGAATAGGCCAATAAGCCTAAGTAAGGGCATCCCCTGTTGATAATATGAGCTCTAAAGAGATGGTTACAAACCCCTTTTAATTTTTGAGATGAGGCATTGACAGAAGAGAAATTCCCTCATACAGCATGGGGGAGTAGATCTTCATTCTCATTTCGGAGGCTAAGTGTGCTTTCCATGGTAACACAATCCTGAGAGATAGGAATCGAGAGATGGGGATTTTCTGTTAGGATATGTGGGAGAAATTTTTCATGCCACAATCCTCTGTGGAGTTGACCCCTTGTACATATTGTGGCATGGAGCAAGGCAGGGTAGGAGATAGATGGAGTTAATGGAAATCCTTTCCTGCCCTAAGACGAGAATAACTATGTGTTGGTCACGACCTTGCTAGAGTATTACATAATATTGTAGTGAGAGGGGCTAGGGCAAGATTACCTAGAGACTAGAGGCCAGGAACCATCACTATAAAATTCTAAAAATTAACCAATAATGGGAAATCTCAAATTTCCATAAGATCAAAGGCACATGGGACCGAGACTTTGGGAGCTCGAGATTCGAACTAGTTTAGGGGTTTGGGAGTTTAGGCCAATTTGCTTTAAAAATTTGTTGATGGTGTTGGACCCATCAACATTCAGGGGATCTCCCCAGTATGAAGTCCTAACTAGTCCTCACATAGTTTGGTGTAGGAGTCCCATCCGGTATGATGGCTAGGTTGTCAATATCTTGTAGATTTTCCTTAGCACTTGTTGTTCAAGACATGAGAGTTTTATGCTTGTAACTTCAAGAAAGCGAGGTAAGTATGCCTGGTGAGTGTGTAATGTAACCTTGTTTCTAAGTTCTCTTACTGTCAAAGGGGAAAGTGAAGTGAGCCTCTTGATGATAGGGAATACTACTAAGCCAGGAAGAAATACATGCAAACAACAAGGGTATGTCCAACATCCAACGGAATAGTCCACATCTAATGTGGCAGTTGCGAAAACCAAATTTCAAGGGAAAACATGTACACCATCTAGCGAAGTAGTCAACACGGGCTTGACGGTCATTAAAACCAAGAAAACACAAGCATGGTTTGTCTAATGTCCAGTGGAGTAGTCCACACAGACGGGACAAAAATGATAAACAATACAACACATCTTCAACAATGCAAGTACTAAAATAACTGAAGTAGTTCAATTATCTTAGTACAGGTTAAGAAAACATGCATTACAAACAGATACAAAACATGCGTGAAAACGTGATGGCCTAAGACAAGCTTCTGAATTAAGAAAAAGTTCCAAGATACATTTGTACACCATACATCACTAGCCCCAGTAGTGGGACATTGGAGCCACTCCTCGCTCCTCAAAGAATAGACTACAGACTCTCAAGGCTATGTAGGAGGAGCTAAGGTGAAAAGTTCTTTGCTCATAAAATGAAGGGGTATATATAGCTAAGGGGGATAATTGACCCTTGAGACTCTTCAACTTCCCTCATGACTATTTGAAATCCTATGACTTTTCAACTGACGTGACTCTTCAACTTCATATGTGTGTCTCTTGAACTTTCACATTACATTAAATTTCATTACAACAATTATGGCCCATAGTAGTGATGTGGCCGAGACATCTCATGACACAACTCAACATGACACTTCTGACATGTACTGGTTGATTCTGGTGTTTGTGTCCAATTATTGTGTTGTTGAGTGATGGGTGTGCTCTCAGTGTAACATGTCTTCACCTCCACATGGCCGGGTGCATGGGGTCTTCGATGGTTGGTCTTTTCTTGATTGTGCATGTGTATGTTTCCCTTTCACTCACTACTCGATGTGCTTCATGTGTTCATTCAACTGTGAGCAAGTCTTCTAGCATGCGCTTCTTCTTCATCCTGTTCATCATCGCGCCATGTTTCATCAATGTACCTGCTCTTGCAATTACTCATGATGAGAAGACATCAAATCCAGAAATCTCCTAGTCTAAAATGATGCATTGTTTTTCGTTTCAGTGCAAGCGACCGGGAGAGGGACAAAGCACTGAAACTACGCAAAGCATAGCTAAGGTCGGGATGCGAGGCCCCAGAGCGTTGTCAGAAAAAACTACATAGATGTCATTGGGAAGAAGATTTACACAATCTAGGACAACAGTGACAACGGAGAGGTAGAACCCAGTTGGGAGGCAGAGTTGGACAATTTCCAGGAGGAAGACTATGCAGGGTGTTGGGGAATTGCTAGGCAATTCTGCGCATTTTTGAAGGTGAGGACTGGGCAAGTCATCAGGGGGTCCAACTAGGGATCTGTGCAGTTTCTCCAAGGAAGACAAAGCAGACAACAAGAGGCACTAGCAAACATTTCTGCGTAGTTTTCAAGAGCAAGGTTGGATCGGGCTTTGGGGAGCTATTGGTCAGGACTACGCATTTCTGAGAGATAGTTTCAAGCAATCAGTTTTGCGCAGTTTCTAGGATGAGTGCAGAGCGAGGCAATAGAGAGGTTATCAGTCAAAAATGTGCAATTTTTAGAGGGAGAGCAGAGCAAGCTAGCCGGGGTCCTGCTAGTCAAATTTGCGCAATTCTCAGGAACAATATAGTGACAATCAGTAGAGGCCTGACTCACAAGCTCTGCGTAATTTCAGCAGATAGTGTAGGGTAGGAAGCTGGGAAACTTCTGCGCAGTTTTAGGGAGCAGTGCAGCCCCGAGTGACAATACAGTTAAGGTTTTCTAGATGAATAGAGGGAGGCTTGATGAGTAATGTTGCAGGAAGTGCAGAGTGGATCGGACTTGGGGACAACTTCTGCGTAGTTCTGGGAGACAGTCCACAGTTCTGGAACATATCTCTCACGGATGCACACCAAATTTAAATCCTATTATTTCAATCATCAAAATAAATATCATTACTAGTTAAAATATCTCCCCTTGTCAAATCCTTCTATGGATGATCAAATTCTAATCTTTCTAGTGTATGATATGAAGTCAATTATTTTCCCAGCATAATCTATCCTCTTGAGGCTTAGTGAGTGCTTGAATATTTTGGCATATGTAATTCCTTAAGCTAATATCAATGTTGGATATGATTTAACATATGCCTCTGATCTTTTGACAACTTGGTTTCACTATTCTTTGTATCCTCATTGATTTTTGAAACTTGTTGTACCAAAAATCAGTGTTAATCCTTTTGATTTTATGTTGTTGATCCAATTTAAATTCATATACAAAATAATATCTTGTATAGTAAAGAGGGGCCAATAATTTCCAATCATTATCATATGAGGAGGAAGATTCTATAATTCTAAGTTCTTGTAGAATATCTCAAATTAACACGTCCTTATCTTTCAATAATGGAAAATATTATGTGTTAACTATTAGAATAAATCAATACACCAACCTTAACAAATATCATTCCCTTAATTATTTTCCCATTAACATATCAGATGACAGTTGTTGTCTTATATTCAATTCACCTCGTTATTGCTCAGATACTAGTCAAGGAATTGGGGCACTTCAACATTCGCTAATGGTTACATTAGGTCCCCATAACCTTGGTAAAATTTATGAGAAATATCAGTTTATGTGTTATTCACCTGATATTTCTTATAATATGGATCTGATAGTTGAAGACTTATCTTTGCACAAATTTCAATCTTTTGAAGCTAGTTGTTTTAATGATCCGATTGTTGACTAATTAGAGGAATCATACCTGATGAGTTCGGTTGTTAATAAAAATTTCCAACGCTATATTGAGCTTAACAATGTTTGATAAATCCCTTCAAGATATTCATGTTGTCATCCTTTATATTGTGGTAAGTTTGTAGGTTTGATAGGAAAGCTTTCAAAGCACACCCTAATGCTTGCAGTTGTGACATTCATCCTCATGTTTTGTACATTGTTATGTTTGGATATTAATAATTCATATATTTTAGATTACTGGTCGAGAAAAACTTCAATGGTTGCTTTGGAAATTTCACTTCACTTAGTCCCTACCTTCTATTCGGGTAGGTTAGGTTTAGGCTTAGGTGCATTTTTAGTTTCCCTTTTGGAATTGCATCATCTCTGCATTTTTCTTTTCACTTTAGCCTTTACATCTACATGGTTTTCTTGTTTTATGTCTTGCTTTTTATGTCCTGCCCCTTGTCTTTTGTTTTGTTCAATAATATTTTGCATGAAAAATGCTTTTTTTGGCTCAAACAAAACCATGTGGCAAATCTTGGAAAGGGAAATATTAATGACAAACAACACTTGGCTAGCCTGGATTCCCCTTCTTTGCTTGGGTTTTCATATCTTTTAAGTCAATTATGGCGTGACGGAAAATATAATTCATTCCAAATGTAAAGCCTTTAGTAGAACTATGAATCTTGTATCTATTTTAGAATCTTTATTCTTGGCTTGACCTTGTAATTGAATGGTGTTTCAACCTGTCAACTCAATCAAGTAGAGAAGGGAAAGGAGAAAACAAAAAGTGACCACATCAATTTCTAAGGGATATAATAGTATCTGCAAAAGAAATAAACTCTCTTACTTACAAATAAGTTGGGATCCCTCTTCCACCCTAGTGATAAAACACTTATAAAATGCCAATGAGCATATTGAAAATGAAATAAGGAGTGAGAGAAGAGAAAGACTTCTTGCTCAAAGAGGTGAAGCAAGAAACTTCACTGGGGTATTGAACAAGCTCGCCAAAAGTGAAACAATGCTTGTGTTTCCTAAAAGTGACTTTGCCATGGCATTAAATAGGCCTGTTGGCAGTGGAGAAACACCAAAGATGGAACTAAAACTTCGATCATCAAAAATTTTCAAGTATATACTATCCTTCTATTGATGCTACAATCAACACCCTCCAAATTTTTTCCTACAATTGAATTTTGGAGCCTACTGAGGATGTTATGATCTAATGTTATGACCACTTCATTGTTTATTGATGTTGTACTAAATGTTTAAGTCTTCTTCCTAGTTTCTAACTACCAAAGTCACTTGCCCAAACATGCTCAGACCTTGATGAATACATTAGCACACTTATTTTATTCAAGATTGAATAAGCATACATAATCCATCAAAATAGTTCATGTGTAATGATCAACCTATGTCGACAATTAGTGCACATTTTCCATTGTCAGTCTCCCTCACTTTGGTCGCATTTGTACTTCTATTGCGGTGAGTTTTCTGAATTGTCACTTTTGGCACACCCTCGCTTTCACAAGTGTCGCTTTCAACTTTATGACTGTGACTTTTTCTTGTTTTCACTTTAATAAGTATCATCTTCATGTTACCTTTGTTCTGGAATGTTTCGCTTTCAATGTCATTCACATTTGCAAGCGTCATTTTCATGTTTTCTTACTGTCGCAGATATCATTTTTTGTTCTCACTCCTGCATGTGTCGCACCTTTACGCGTCACTAGAGTTAGTTTTGGTGCACCCTTCTACATTACATGGTCCTACATATCATAAGAATATGTTCTAGACACATTCCTACAACTTAGTGTACCTTTTGGTCACATTCAACATTCTCGTTGCAACTTGTGTTTTAAGTGTCATAATGTGTCGTTTCAACTATCACACTTAGAAATACGAGTCTCTTTGTTGCCATTTCAAGGTGTGATTGATGCTCATGAGTCTTGTGTATTCTCCTAGTTTGTATTTATAGAATTCATGTGTGTGATCCATGTTTGATTCATGTTCGGATGTATTTCCCTCTCTTACTCTATTGGTCTCGCACTTAGCCATTTTGGAGCTCTTCTTGGTCCTCTTGCCCAGTGCAAGTTGAGAAGGAATTTTCTCTCTTACCAGGTGATGAGCATAGCCTATTCATGGGTCTCATTGATGTAACATTCCCCTATAAGAAATGTGTACTATTCACTATCAAGGCCATCCCCAATATCTTCATTTTGAGAGCCTTCCAAGTATGGTCACTCTACAGTTCTTGCTTGTATTGAATCACTACACTAATTTTTTATCACCTTTTCCTTGCATGGAACATAAAGAATTTCTAGCTAACAAAAAGGACCTCTTCCATCCCCTTTCAAAAAGAAATATGCACAAGGTAAATTCCCTCCTCCCTCCATTTTTAGAAACCTTTGATCACTACTGTGGGGGGCGGGGGGGGTGTGAATCAATAGTGTGTCTTCTTACAAATTTTACCAATTAATACTTCTCTACTGAATCATGCATATATTAACAAACAACTAATAACAAAATATAACATGTGCACCATATGAGCATAAACCTAAAACCATAAGCAACAACATAAACAATAAACAATGCACAACATCAACCACACATGAGGACACAAGATATATGGTGTAAACCCTTTCGGGAGAAAAACCACCCTTGTTGTTGCTGCACTACTCTTAATCTCTATTATGTCAATAAATAGTCTTAATCTCTATTATGTCAAGAAATATTCTTTTACATAGATTTGTTGACTCCCATCAGTTAGGAGACTCAAACTCATATACAATCAATAGACTCCCATCATCCAAGAGACTTGATTCTATTGATCATATCAAAAGACTTTGTTCTCACATAGATCTATGGACAACCATCCACTGAAATCCACCACGATCAATGATTTTCTCCCAACTCCATTTAGACTATCCAACTCCCATTAGATGGATAAATGTTCCTTTCACCAATGCTACAGAATCACTCCTCCACTCTCATGAAGTCACCACTCCTCTACACTATGCAGACCTCATTTCATATTTCAAACTAGATCTAATACACTCTACTCAGCTCTGATTCAGATCTACAATACAATCTTCAACAACAAGACTCTCTGCCAAATATCATAAAAAATCACCACAAAAATATGCTCTCCAACCAGAAAAATAGTGGTCACAATGCATGCATCAAATCTGAATAACATAATCACCAACAACAAAAATAAATCTCATGCTTAGTCATAACATCAAACCCTCACTCCAAAATATAAATTTTGCATAACACAAAAAACAACATATAACATAATGGTTATCTACCAAATACACCAACAGCACTTGCAAAGCAAATGTGAGAGTCGCAAACTTGGATCTATACCAAGCTATCCATCTCTACCAACAAACTCTACTACAAATATCTACATTTTTGGTCTGCAATATGAAGTTCTGCATTAATACTCTGCTTCAACGATTCAATTTACTCATTCTATAGTCATTTGCACTCACAGATTGAAGAAATATTTCTCACAACTTGATTTGAAACTTTCCTCTTCTATGCAATCTTCTCTCACTCACTGGGACCACGAGAACCTAACATAGTCATCAATAAGAATTGAAGTGCCTTGATTTCGTGACAAGTCCCCAAACTTTCATACGACAGATCATCAAATTTAGATGGCTTAGAAAGATATATTGTTAAGCATGTACCACTATCATTAGATGTGTCACTCAAAACAATGCTAATGCCACTGAATTGATCAGATTTAAGATTTATCATATGGAACTCTTCACGGGTAAAGAATATAGATGAATTTGTCATATGTTTTCCTTGAACATCTATAAAATCTTCCTCCTAACCTATGAAAGATTTATAAATGAACAAATCATGAATAGAAGAATCAATATTTTTATCTTCTAATTATGAAACCACGCCATCTTGTACCTTATTGAAGTCAAAACCAACAGGGTAAGGATCTAAAGGATTGAGAGAAATTTCTAGTGTAGAAAACCCATCGAGTATATCAATATATAACGAAAAGTGTATTAAATATGAAGGAAGATGAAAATACCCATATGGAGAGACATCACATGCACCTGAATCAAACTTAGAATTCAAATATGGCATACTCATATCAACTTACAACAACAATGGATCATCATGCATGTTATGCTCTATAATATTATTTGAACATCCTTTGTCACCCAAGAAAAGGCCTTGATCATGGTAGGGAGGAGAATGTAAGAGCATATCATGAAGAGGTTGCATATTAATTGAATGAAGAAGACTTTCATAATATTCAAAGAATGATATACCGATGTGATTTTGGTATTGGCATTTCTCTCCTTGATAATATGATTCTTCTGGTTTAGTATCTGATGATGTATGGATCATATGAATTTCAAGAGGATCCTAAACAGAAAGATAATCCCAATCCAAAACTAGAGTTTTCAAACTATGAGAAGGATGCTCAACAATTAGATCAAAGCCTTATAGATCTAGGTCTTCTTGAGGAGGTACAATATTATCCAGTGTATTTGGACACCCATGACTTCCTATATCAGCAGAAACATGAATGTCAAGGTGATGATTGTCTAAGGTTTCAACTCAAGTAAGGATTTTTAAATCATTTAACAGGTTATTATGATGGAAATATGATTGATCATCAGTTCAAATTGATTAAGTGAATCAAGGTACAAAGGTTCATGAGGTGTAAATGATAGAGGATGATAGGTATCCCTTGAACACACACTACTTTCAATTGAATCAGATTCAAGATTAATTTTATGCATGTTAATGTTATATTGAAGAATCAATGGATTAAATTCAATGGAATCATGACAACCATAATTTTTTTTTTGAATGAAAACTAGTTCATGGGAAGGAGATGAATATGGGAGAAATAGATCAACAATTTGGTTTTCAGATTTCACAACTCCAACCTCGGCACGAGGAAACCCCTTGTTTGGTAATGAGAAAGGAGGATAGGAGATAAAAAGAGTAATAAATTCCTTGTATGAGAATGGAGGTGCCTCATGATCGAGAAAAGTTGGAAGAGAAAAATCATCAGGAGAATCTAATTCAAATTATTTCATGGAGACTAGAACCAAATGCTGAAACTTTTCATTCATGAAATCCCAATTGACATCTTCTTCAAAAAATTCATAGCAAAGGTGAAGAAAATGATCAAGAAAATCCTCTAATGATTCATTGGGTTTCATTCTAAGTTGATTTATCGTTTTATATGCATATTTATAATCATACTTGTCAAAAGATTCACATATTTCATGAACAAGTTTCTCAAATGAATGAATAGAAGTAGTTGGTAAGGTATGTCAACACCAATTCTAAACACGACCTTCAAGTGTGAGGCTAAACAATTTAGCCTGAGCATCATTACAATGTATTCCATTAGGAAGGAAAAATTGAATGAATAAAAGCATATGCCCAAGCACGATTGTTAGACCCTTTCCATAAAACTTGAGATGTGACAAGTTATGGATGATTTTCGCGGGGATTGTAAGATTAAATCTATTTGGAAAACATCCCAGGGATTATGATTTTGGAATAATCCATTTGAAGATAAATATTCAAAATAGACTGAATGGGCTCAACTTGTCATCCGGCCCTCCTTCTAGCATCAATTGTTGACGGTGTTATAATTCTACCAACATAGGGGCTCTCCCTGGTATGAAGTCCTAACTATACTTCACATTGTTTGGAATAGGATCCCCATTTGGATAATAGGCCCAACCACCATTCTTCTTAGAGATTTTCCTTAGTTGCAATTATCAACATAAGAGATTATGCAAATAACCTTTGAAACAAGAAAGTATGTTGATACTAAGAAGCATACAATTGCAATGTATCTAAGGTTATTCCACGAACAGAGTGGAAGGAGTGAGCTGTTAAGAGAAAAGTTATAGTACTATTCTAGTAATTACACACAGGAGCATAGAAATATTTGTTAGTTAACATGTGAAATAGTTCATGTAGTAACAATGATCATAAAAGAAAGTAACAATGCACTTTCAATGAGATATATACTAAATCCAATGAAATGGTTCATTTTCTCTAGTATGTATGAACACACACATATATCGTGAACAATAAATGAATAGTCTTACAAAATCCATGATACATGCATGAAATTGTGCAAACTTTGAGAGCTTCAAATATTAAGTTAAAGTCCCAAGATACATAGTTACAATGATGTGACACTAGCCCCAATAGTGGAACATTAATCCACTAGTTCCTCCTCCAAAGAATGATCTTCTCTCCTATGCCAAGCTAGAGAAGCCAAGGTGAAAATTACATTTGCTTGAGCTATGAGGGAATATTTATAACAAATGAGGTGACTCTTCACCTCCCCATGTGACTCTTGACCTCCCTCATGACTCTAGAGCTTCTATGTGACTTTTGAGCTTCTATGTAACCTTTGAGCTCTTTCATGACTCTTAGACTTCCAAGTGAATATTCATGTTCCATGTGTGCCTCTTAGGCTTCCACACATTTTACATTTTCGCATTTTTTTGGAAATACAAAATTACATTCCACAAACTATGGCAAATTACATGGACAACATAGGACTTTTGTAGTGACACTTTAAGAAGCCATGATTTGGTGACTGTAACATAAGACTTCATTGCATCAATGCCAAGATCTTCTCTTTGTTGATATGACTTCAAATTGTTCATGATAGGTCTTGCTTGTACTTCATCTTCACCCTCCAAAGGGTGTGGATAAGTGTTGGAACGTTCTAAGTAAACATGAGTTGCCATCTCTTTGTCTTTGTCTGAGATTCATTTACCCTTCATGATAGCACCTTTGTGTCTCATATCCACAACTACCCTTCTCACAACCTCTACTTAATGACCTCCTTGAGTACCATCCTTCCATGATAGAATAATAGCACCTGCAAATAAAGTTCACTCATGACAAGACAATATCAATCTTGAAATCACCTGTTCTATCATGTTCATGCAAGGCATTGACTACGATGGAATATTTTGCAAGGACTGAGAGGATGGGGCTAGGAATTGTACAGATTTCCATTGTAGGGAACTAAGGTATGACCTTCTTGTCTACTAGGATTGCGTAATGTGCAATAAAGGGAAGGTTCACCAAGACATTGCGCAATGGGAAAGTGCAGAGGATAATATTGACAAGCTTTCTCACTGAGAGTGCATAGTGCATCATGCTCAGGGAATGGAAGCCAGATATTGTGCAATTGAGAAATGTATGGACTGAGGGATGACCCCATTGTACATTATAAAAGTGAAGTGTGTAGTGGAGGCAAGATTAGATCAAGGAATTACGTAGTTGAGCACTGCTGGAGATAAGAGTGAAAATCCTATGCATTGTGACTACACAATGAAAAATTTTGAGAAGGAGACTCTAGGATTGCATAGTTGGGCATTGTAGAGGCCAAGATATGGCCCTACTTCTCACAAGAATTGTGCATTGCACAATTAGAGGAATATATGATCAAATAATTTCGGAGACGACAGAGGTAAGCAACAAGAGTTAAGTCACTGTGCTTTGAGGTTTCTCAATGATCACTTGAAGGAGGTTGTCCTGGAGATGAATACAATGTGCAAGTATGGAAGGTAAGGGTCTAGTCACTAAGGTTTCAAAGTGTCCATATTTCATCACTTGGTGGACGCTTAGTGTGTTTACAACTTGTGCAAGGCAGGTGGAAAAAGAAGAGATCCAAAATGGTTAAGTGTGGCATCAGTAGAACAAGAGAGGGAAAGGCATCCAAACAAGGATCACACACATGTATACTGTCAAATAAAAATGCACAATACTCAAAATAAACATGCATACCTTGAAACGACAACAAAGTGACACTTGTTTCTGAGTGCGACAATTAAAATGTAAGATTGTGGCACTTAAAATACAAGTGGATATGCAAGTGTTGACTGCAATAAAAAGACGTGTTATGCCATGGGAAAGTGTCCAAAACATATTCTAATGATAAATAGCATTAACTAGTGCAAGAGAATATGTTGGAGCTGCTTCTAGAAGGTGCACCATAGTGTTCTTAAGATATGTGAGGACAAATGAAAGAAATACATGCAAGGGTGAAATCGACATATGCAAGAATGAAAGCATGAAAAAGCGACACTTAGGAAAGATAAAGAAAGAAAAATGGCACACGTAAGGGCAATAGAAAGCAAAAGTGATAGTTGATAAACTCACCCAGAAGATAAAGCATTTGCAACCATGAGTGAGAGAATTCTCCTTATACCCCAACAATGTATAGAGTTAAAAAGCGAAAGATGAATATAAAGATGAGATATGGATTGGACTCTTTATACAAGGAGAGAAAACACATAATTAGTGTTAAAATTGATGAGTGAGTTTAGTGCATGTCAGCAAACTAGGAGCCAAGAGTGAATTAACTGACTTGAAGAAATACATTCTCACTCTCAACATAGAGTGTGCAATCACTATCTGCAGGAGATTCCCTTACATTGATGATATCTATAAGGATTTCACAGTCTTTGTTCCTGGGAACTGTGAAATCACTGACATCAAGGATTGGGCAAGCATTGTCTCTAGCGACTACACATTCACCGTGATTAGAAACTGCCAGTCACTGTGAGCAGGAACTACATAGTCACTATCCACAAGGATACATATTGATTGTTGGGCTTGCTTAAAATACATGTGCTTGTGAAGAAATCATGAGTTGGGCATGTGAAAGCAAGTAGTTTGATACTTATAATTCTTAAAGGAAGACTTGAACACTTGATCAACTTGACTACACACAACCCTAATGCCTTGAAATGAAAGATGGCATGGCCATAAGGAGGCTCCATAGTTTGGACGTAGGAAACATTTTGGAGGGTGTTTCACAACGACAACAAATTGTATGATGTGCTTGTTAGAATGAGAGGGAATAGACACAAAAAATTTCATAAGCCTATTTTTTTAATAATGGTAGGCCTGATTAGCAGAGATATTAAGTTAAGAGGATAACTGATAGAGAACCAAACAAGTATAATTAGAGAAATCCTTAAACTTGGCTCTGATACCATGTTAAGCCAAGAAGATAACTCTAGAAATTGAATTTCTATTGTATTAATGAGAATAAATTTATGAACCTTGGATTTCAAGATTAGCCTTGTCCTAATTGTATATATTTACAACTTATTCACCCAACCCATGAAGATGAAGTGCCTAACATTTTTTCTTCTTTTAAAATTTTATTACACCTATATGTGCATATATCAAACTAGGGCGCAGAGTATTTAAGCCAGAGGCAAAAAAGAGCCACCTATTATTTCAGCCATTATACAGTCATCCCAACACATAGGATGTGGTTGAGCCTAGCAAGTGGAGATAGTCCATGCCGAGAGACAAAGCATGATGAGTCCATGTAGAGAGAGTTCATCATCCATTATATAGAACAAATTCAACTTCTATTACATTCACCTTTCTTGAACTAGACAGTGGTGTTAATAATAATAATAATCTAATTTTATAGTCATAGTAAATTTATGTATAAAATCCTCTTATTTATAAGATAAGAGATCATATCTTTATGATCATTTGAGTCTTAAAATTTTAAAAAATATATATACTTTACTCTTTGAATTAAAGCTTATAACTTCTCAAAATATATATATGTATATTATTAATTATTAAACCTATCCATTAGTATACAAAATATTTTATTCAAATAAAAAACACATTAATAACATGAAAAATGATTTCAAATGAGAATGAAGAATTAAAATTAATCGCTGTGAGGAGTAAAGGAAATTGAAAAATGATTTCAAATGTGAATGTAAGCGAAGTTGACATCGATTGACCAACACCTATCATTTGATACTTTGATTACTTTATATCTATGAAAAACAAGTGAAATTGATAGTGTGTTTGATAATTTGATAGTGTATATTTTGACTACTTTATAAATTTAGTGGGCGATGTAACTATTTTCTAATTTGAACGGATAAAGTACTTGAAAAGTTCACTATTTTATAATTTATAGGGATAATTTTGCATTTTAATTTTTTTTTAAATAAATTATAAAAATAATATTTTTTTTTTAAATATATATTAATTTTGAATTTTTGTGTATGCATATTAATTATATGTATTTGTTTTATGTGTAAAATTTTTATTAATCATTAATATTAAAGAAGGAAAAAATATTTTTTTATATGGAAGAATATATCATTAAAATGTTTTAATTAAAAAATTTTATGTTTATAGCTATGTTTATTTTGGAATAGTGTTATGGTATTTTAATTTTATTATCAATTATTTTTAGATGAATGGTAAAGATCAAAAGTTGAGATTTATGTTATAAATAGTTTTTCCTTTTCTGTTATTTTTAGTTAAATTGTTTAATTAAAAAAAACTCATGTGAATGAGTGTCATATAAAATGAGTTATGGTTTTTTGGACATGTGGTATTGATAAGTCGTATTCACATATGCTATTATAATAAAGTCTATTTACAAGTTAAGAATCCTTATTGTAAAGTGGGATAAATATCCATGGTTAAGAATTTGTTACATGTTTTTTTAAAAATGTATATATGTTTAACTTATATATTAATTCTTTATATAATTAATAATAATAATTTAAAATAAATTTATAATTTAGTTGTCCCGGGGCAGCTCAATTGGTTAATTTGAAGTTTGTGAAATCGTTGATACAAGGTAGACCCAGGTTCAAATCCTTGTTGGAGTGAGACTGTTTTATGTGGAGGACAACTCTTAAACCCCTTGAGGTTTACTAGTAGGTATGTGTCAGGTGGGTTGTTGGGTTCTTTTGGGTTACACAAACAAACAAGGTTATAATGTAAACTTCATGTTAAATATTAAAAGAATGCCATATCTCCCTCATATTACATAAGAATTTTTTTTTATCACATTTTATTTAATTAATTAAATTAATACACACACACGCACATATATTGTGGAGCAGACATATCACAGAGATTACACACATAATAATATTTGTATATTATATTTCAAAACTAAAATACATCCTACATATATAGTGCTTATGATTCCAAACTAAGAGATTATTGTTGAGAGAATATATCAACAACCCAATCCAACCAACAAACTCAATCTACCAATATACTATTGTAAGCGTTAATTCTAAGTATCACCCTTAAAGATACCATTATACTATTATAAGTGTTATTTCTAAGTCCCTCCCTTAATGATTACATTACATATTACAAAGATCATATAATAATCACAAATTACAACACATATTTGTTTGATAGTCTCGTATGGTATTCATCAACACTTACACTCACTCTAGAATGTTGTAGACACCACTCTTTCTTCACCACCACAACTTTGAGCTAGCACTTGAACTCCATTTAAACTATAACTAACCTTGACCATCAATAACGTACTTGTATGATCAACATTATTGACATACTCGGCTCCTTAGGGCTTACGCAAGAAACATTGTCAAGTAACTAAACCGCTTTATGGACCTACGACCATCTGTCAGATATTTCACTTTCCGCTCTCTATTAGTTTCTAGGAAGGTAGTTTGGATACTGAGTGTATTCAGAATTTGATTATAACACAAGGATCTCTTACTATAACCAATTATAGCCATTGTTCAGGGGTTTCCGAACACCAAGAATAACAAATCGTAAAAATATGTAAACACAATCAACTAATGATGTGTCCGAGGGTTTTCAAGTGCTAAGAGCCATTGATTTGAATTATGCCACATTGTTCAATAATGGTTCCGCACTTTTTACAAATAGAATTAAAAGAAAATGGATAGCTGTAAAGAAACCGACAAATATCACAATAACAAAACCAATAATCATGAAACTCTTCGCTATCATCCAAGCTGAAACAAGCCTCCTCGTCCCTCCCTAGCGCAAGTGAATGGTTTTCCATATATAGGTGTCTCAATGTTTCATCGTGGTTCAATATTTATCATGGAGTTTTTCTGATTCAAAAAGCAGTTGGTAGAGTGGTCAATTCTAACAAGCTCGCGCTCACATATTGAGTTGACCAGACTCAATATATCTAAAATACGAACTCCAAATAATTCACAAAATCAAAAGCATGCCTCATCAAATACTAATATAACTCAACAAAAATTTCTCCCCTTGTTTTAGTTCCTCATTTGGTGAAAAATTTGTGATTACACCACAATAATTTCTCCCATTTATTGCCATTTTCCTACGTTGTTTTTGATGATAGGCTTAAGAAAGCAATTCTATGGTGAGGTGTTTCCACTAGCTTTCTTCTGTTATGGACACGTAGGGTGGAAATGGATCCTCCCACATGCACACATATGCATTGACCTTCTTGTAAGATGAAATAAAGGGTGCGTTGGACTAGTCTGTCTTATCCAACCCGCCCTGATCCGGATTTAAATAGGAACGCAATAGATTACAGAGATAACCATAAATACAAAGATGCGATAACCATAAATAAAGAGATGCAGCGGAAATAACACTTCATTTCATTAATGGAGAATACCGAAACATGCTTACAACCAGAATTGGAAATAAACCAGCTAGGACGATGGTAGCTTATCTCTGAGAAGAGATGTGTGGCTACATGTCTCTGAACTATTCCGAACTTGTGTCACAATGAGGCTCAAAGGCCTATTTATTATTGAGAAACAATGGAAAACCCTTCACATCCCAAAACTGACCCTTAGAAGATGAAACGCCAAATTGTGGGCCCCGTTTTGGGTAAATTGGTACATCAATTTCCCGGGGTCGTAACTTTGGCATACGATCTCCGTTTGACGCGTATGATAGCTCGTTAGAAAGATCTATCCTAGAACTACCATTGTTGGAACGGGAAACATCAGTCCATTGCATGGACCCATGTTGCCTCTGGATTCCCCAAAAAACGTCATTTAGGGCCTCAAAACGGCTCCGGAAGTTCAGGACCCGAAAAACTGCTAAAAATAGTAAGTTGTGCTACAATTAAGGAAACTGAAAATGCTGAAAGAGACAATTGTGGGAGTCCAAATGGGATAGGTGGGGGGG
>APFE030671241.1:29796-56915 GCA_000404065.3 Pinus taeda | reverse complement strand
GTTTTGGGTAAATTGGTACATCAATTTCCCGGGGTCGTAACTTTGGCATACGATCTCCGTTTGACGCGTATGATAGCTCGTTAGAAATATCTATCCGAGAACTACCATTGTTGGAACGGACAACATCGGTCCATCGCATGGACCCATGTTACCTCTGGATTCCCCAAAAAACGTCGTTTAGGGCCTCAAAACGGCTCTGGAAGTTTAGGACCCGAAAAACTGCTAAAAATAGTAAGTTGTGCTACAATTAAGGAAACTGAAAATGCTGAAAGAGACAATGTTGGGGGTCCAGATGGACTTGGCAGGTGGCCACCAATATCCACCTGGATCACGCCCGTTGTCGCTCAATTGTCTACATTCCAGATGCTAGAAAATACATACATTGGTCTGTTCTTGGGATACATATCATCTATTACATTAGTGTGCTTGTACACTCTCATAGGAACCAAATCCACAAAAGAATATAAGTTGATGGTCATTCTAGAGAAAGGAGTATGTGAAAGTCTTATGTGGGATCAAACTAGAGCTCATTTTATTTTTTCTCCCTCCAATTCCATTCATGTATTGTGGATGATGGATTTGGACACACAGAGCATAAATAATCCGGTAAAAAATCATATAAGACTTTAACTATAGACAAACGCTTGATTCATTTGAGCAACTCTGCAGCTACCAGGGACAAACGTTTCATTCAATGGGGAGTGTGCCATTACAACATTGGGTGTCGAGTTAGCCCAAACATAGTCTAGTTTCTAGGCTTCTGTAAACATCTGGGTTACTTGCTGGTCTCGGGTATAGTCACTCATTTTCCAAGCATCAATATTGAAGCCTTGACATCTCTATGAGAGAGAGTCGATAGCAAGCTTCTGGATTCAAATGGGCACATGAGACTTGAAACTACAATGTAGATCACGTTGGTTGGTTCCACGCTTGATCCTCACACAGTGGCCAATCCTGCCACACTTTGGCCGCTCCTTCCAATCATGCCCAATGAGAACAATATCAAATTCTAACACTGTAACAATAAAAAAACAAACACTCTCACACACTAACAAATCTATATACAAAATAGGGATTTAATCCTCAAATTTCTTCCATCTTCCCGAACACTTCCTTGAGTGCCCATATCGGTTCCAATACTAAATTAGAAATTTGAGAAACAGACATAACACAAAAATTACGCACACAATAATATTTATATATTACATTTCAAAAACAAAATACATCCACATATATAATACTTATGAAATCTAACCTATTCCAAACTAAAAAAATTATTGTTAACAAAATATCTCAACAATCCAATCCAACTAACCAACTCAATCTACCAATATATTATTGTAAACATTAATTGTAAATTAATTAATTTTATATATATATATAATATATATATTATATATATATATATATATATATATAATATTTTTTAATATTTTTTTAATTTGATATTTTTTCTCCACTATTAATTTAAAAAACAATTACCAACTATATAATAATAAAAATATCAATTAATAAAAAACCATAATTTTTGAGATGGGGAAAATTGATTTTTAAGTTATTCTAAGTACATATTTCCACAGCCTTTCTAAATCCAACCTATCTCCCATAGAACCAAACCAATTATTTTGACAACAGAGACATGACACCCCTTGACTATCATGGCAAATCACATTGGTAAATCAACCTGTCAACAAGATAACTACAATATCAAAAGGCTGAACCACGAATCCGCTAGAGAGAAAGATGTGGCAACCTTAGGACTATTATGGCCATCACGTTGGCACACTTACCAAGTCAACGTGATCACACAATGTCAAAAGGTTGAAAGGAAAGCCCTTAAATAATCACTCGAAAGGAATAAGAGGTTGAAGTTGTTGTCACCAACTATATTTAGGTGGCATGGAATAAGTTCAATTATTTTAACTATTTGGTAGATCAATCCATTATTTTATAAATTTATGAATTTTTTCTTAGGGAAGAATATTGTTTATAAAATTAAAAATTTTAATTAAGTGAAGTTAATTGGTCTGTATAAAATATTTTATATTATATTATTTAAGAGTTTTGGTAATTTGAGTTTGGGGTGGTGGGTTATTAATAAAATTTTAAAGGTTTATGATTTATTTGTCTTTTTTACGAATTTGAATTTTTAATAAGACACATTATTTCAATCGACATTGAACTGTCTCCTTAAAATATAATCATTTTAAATTACTAATCACTTTTATGAAAATATAAAAAAATCAAATTATTTTAAAATTTATTCTAAATTTATAGAATAATATAAAACAAATTGACTCTCTCCTTAAAATATAATCAATTTAAATTACTAATCACTTTTTATAGAAATATTAAAAAAAAATCAAATTTATTTTAAAATTTATCTAAATTTTAAAATAATATTAAACATTTTATATCTAATTGATTTTATTCATTTTTTATATTTTATAAAATATTTTTTATATATTATTTTATTGAATTTATATATTTAATTATTTTAAAAATAATTTAAATTATTACTAGTATTTATCAAAAACTTAATATATACCTTTAATAATTATTAAAATTATTAAAGAAAAACCTTAGATCGAGTAAGATGATCGACATTAAGGAAGGTATCAAGCTATGGAATAAGTGAGGGTGATGTGTTGCTTGCTTTATCATCAATGTAAGATGTGGGAGCAGTCGAGGTTTTATCAGCTCTTGGCGATAGTACAAGCCATGAGCTCAAGCCATAAACATATAATCTAACTCACATGAAGGTAATCCTACCAGCAGTGGATTTTGACCGTGTCATAATATGAGCTCTTGGTTCAGATGGGGTATTCATTGCACACAAATTGGCTTAGAATTCACAGGCATTAATTCATTTGGGAATGTCAAATGTATGATTGTTTCCTTTGCAATTGTTGTTGCTTTGTTAACCTTCATTGTTTTTGTTATCCATGAGTGTACAATGCTAACCCTTCTATCTCCATAGTGCATAGTTATAGGCCTTATCAGCTCTAATACTTATCCTATTCATAAGCCCTTGGCACATTGTTCAATCTAAGTGCTTGAATTCTTTGTAGGGGTTAGGGATGATGGTTCCACAACATACATGAGTGCACAAGGCTAATAGCAGTCATGGGGAGACAAGTGGTGCTTAGGCTCAAACTAGGGCAACTACGTTTGCACACCTTTTCTAAGAGTTATATTCGTTTGATGTTTAGGAGGGACTTAGAGAATATGAAGTCAATATAGCAATAGAAAGAGATTGTCTCATGGATTTTGAAGTTTTTATGGATATCATTGAATGGGTGCATGATCTTGGTCATACGAGAGGCATGAAAAATCAATATTTATTGACAATTCATCTCTATTGGAGGATGAAGATGTTGTTGGGAAGAGTTATCGGGGAGAGGAATGATGCCAAAGAAGATATCTGGTTGATGTTAGACAGGGTGGTGCACTATCAACAAGATCTGGGTGCTTGTATCAAGCACATAGAAGCTCAATGGGCTCTAACTCTAGGTCATGGAGACTATAGTCAAAGGTGACACCAATCCAATTGAGATGGATGTCTCCGCATCTCTTTAATTTTTTATAAATCTAGTCATAAAGCTTCTCTTGTTAGATGGTCATGCTAGGCTAATTTTAGCAAGTAATTTTAGTTTGGTTTACATACACAATAGAGCTTTATATTGACACTTTTCATGATGCTCCATAAAACATTTAGAACTCTATTAAATCTTAGTTGGTTAAATTTACCTTAATATTTATTTTCAAACTAAAAACTTATTAATAGTTTGGTTTCCTTCGTGACAAACAACTTACAAACAAACCTAAATAATTCAATAATAATTAACATACTATCTATCTAAAAAACAAACAAACAAAAACAAAAACAATAAAATTTTTATAACTTTTAAATATTAATAAATAAATATATATTATATAAAATACTACCTATCATAATTAATTTTACCATTTCATGTTATATCAAGCAAATAGTATACTTTTAATTATATATTAAATAATTTATCTTATTACTTTATTTTATAAAACAAGTAAACTCTTAAAGAATTTTAAAAATTTATTTATAGTTCATCTTTTATGTTGTAAGAAATTAATATTAAGTTTATATGCAAATTCTTCTCATATTTCTTTAATCATATTTTTTACTAGAAATAAAAACTTAATAATATTTATTTATATGTATTGAAATCTTAAAAATAAACAAAACCAATAATGAGGTTTTTCCATATCAAAATCTTTTTTTCAGAGTAAAAAAAGCAAGATTATATTATATGTAATATATAAAGAAAACAGATACATTTGACAGAAAAATCTTCATAGGGGGTTATTTTTAGCCTAGAGATTGGATTTCCAAAAATTATAGCTAGCCCATTGAGCTACAAGTTGCTGACAAAAGTTGCAGGATAAGAGAATACATCGCAGATAGAGGAGAAAAGTAGGAGCAGAAGGTTCTCTTCAAAGAGAGAAACAATATTCAGAAACTATTAAAGTATTCTAAATTTGCTCCAACCAAAACTTTAAGCAGAAAGTTGGAAGGAAGAAAAAGACAGAATACTAAAAGAAAATGCATACCTGAAAACTAAAAGATTTGAATTTAAGAGCCGAGAAAGGAAAAGTCTTGGATAGAGAAGATTTCCTCGCCAGATTTTACCTTCATGTTCCAGATACCTGGTTCTGATAGGAGACCCTCCTTTGATAAGGTGTCTACTTGCGGTTTTGTGATCTGTAAATGTGCTGGATGGAACACCCTTCCATCTTCCTGATTATGTCCATCCAGCCTGTTAGGAGAGGGTTTCTGATATGGCTCTTTCCTACTGATAAGAAACGAGCGTTTGCCAGAGCGAAGAGCACCGCCAAGCCGAGTAGTAAAAACGAGCAGTGCAAGACCCCGCGAACCAAAAAGTAATGAGCTAGCTGTCCAATTCTTTCATTCAGAAAAAAAAAAACGGATAAAGTCCCCGCGAAGCCAGAAAGCAAAGTTCCTACCAGGGCACTAAGCAAGAGGACCGGTAAGGGGAAAAACTAAGCAAGAGGATTGAAACGATAATACGAGTCGAAGGTTCAAGTTGACAGAAGTCCCTAAATGCAGATACTATTCCTTTCTCTACCTACAATACCCATATTGACATGAAGTAGTATCTGTGAGAGGTTTGAACAAAATATGAGTCGAGTGTTCAAGCTTACAGAAATCCCCAGAGCCAGAGGGTAACCGGCGGGAATGAGAGCAACCGAAACCTACACTACCCGCATTACCTTAAACAAATACAGAGTCTGTGAGGATGACACGTCTGAGCATGCAAACCCAAGTGTCGAACTTTTCTGTGCACGTAGCCTTCATGCTTCCATCCATCAATAGTTGCGGGGATTTCGGGTCTTGCTGCTATTGGTTAGAAGATGGCAAGCGTTCAACCCTGATACATCTACCAGCAAGCATTCAACCCTGATACATCGACCAGCAGTGCTCTCCACTCGACGATCCTGGATCCGTATCAAAATCTTTATTGTTTCATTAATAAAAAATATGCTAATCTTTTGTTTTATAACCATCGATTTGATTTTAATTATAACATTTTTCTCTTGTGATTAATTTATATTTTATATATATATATATAAACATATCTAAGGTTTATTAAGACTTTGTCTTGGCTGAGTAATTTAGTTTCGTCTTTTTCACTTTCTATAATTTAAAATATAATAAAAATTATAATAAGGTAAAGGTGTTTTTTTATTTTTTTATTATTTGGATTATGAGTTGTTGTTTTAGTTTTCCATAATCTAAAATATAATAAAAATTATAATAAGGTACTATTATAAAAAGAGAAACGTGTTTTTTTTTTTTAAGATTATTATTTGGATTATGAGTTGGTTTTCTTATTTAATAATAAATTTGGTTAAATCAGAGAATAGGTGGTAGAGATGCGTTAATATTAGATTTGGCAAGGTCTAACCTGGGTATCAGTGATTTATATTAATTACAATGATATTTCAATGGTTTTGTTAGCATTTATTTTCATCATCTAATTTTCAATATTCTTATAATATGATGTTTTTGTTACTTACAAAGAATTGGGTTATGTTAATATTTATTATTTATTATCTTTATTCAAGCATAAGTAGTATTTATTAATGAGTTCAAATTAGTAGGAGCTATTATAAAAATAACGTAGAGAAAAGTGTTGAGCTAATATTGAATACAACCAAGTTTCATTAGAGAGTGGAAGAGAAAAGTTTTGAGGAAGTCTTTATTTCGAGAATGGTTTCTTATCAATTTATGTGATTGTGGAATGGTTTCCTATCAATTTATGTAATTGTGCTTGGTCTGTTACATTCTTCTTCCTTTCTTTTGTCCATATATATTGTAATCTCAATGAGATTTAGAAAAAATATATTATTTCATGTTTTATAAAACTTAAAAAATGATCATAATATAAGCTAAAACTATTAATGAATTTTATATATCGAAATCATTTGATTACTTCTTTGAATATAATTCATGTTTATCTTTTTTATGCATAAAAATAACTTGAGTCTCATACTACCATGAGGGCATATATCCTTTTCTTTTGGAAATTAATCTATAGGTAGGAGAGCTTGATTGTTTTTGGTCCCTATAGTTTGGTATACTGTAAAGGTATTCTTGATTTTGTTTATTTTTCAATGAATTAAATTTTCCAACCACTGATTGATCATGCAAGCAATAATGGCATTATTGATTTGACAAGGATGTGGGGTGGTGGGGGTGCATTGATATTTGGATCTAGTTGGTATTAGGCTTGGAATTTGCGACTTGCAATGATTGTAGTCACATCCCAATGTTGGAAACCTTAGTTTCCCTAACCTTCATCTTGATTCTTTAAGCTTTATTACCCCCATTTTGGCATTAGCATTGGTTGTGAAGAACTCAGTTGTGTCGGCCTCCTTAATATATTATTCTAGCCTGAGCATTGGCAATTCCTTGGAAAAGCTCAATTTGGCTTCAATGAATATAGGATGGTGTCTAATATTGTTGTGTTATCTTAATAGGTTTAATTTTCCAAAGGTTATGAAAGGAGGGTGGTGTACAATAGTTTTTCAGAAATGTTTTCATATATAAGGTTTATGGCTAGCCTATGTAGTTGTTCCTTATTCTCTACCTAATTTTTTTCACTCAGGGAATTGAAGAGTTATCCTTCATGTTGCATGTTTTGTTCATATGAGAATTCTCATTGGGTTGTTTAATCTATCCTTGATTCTCCTTGGTCATTTAGATGTTGTTGTTATTGACCTATGGGTTCACATTAGCATTCATAGTATGAATGTCATTTTCTAAATTTGGAATCATAGTGGTGTTATATTGAAGGGTGTTTTCCAACTGTGAGCTACATTGACTACAATCACATTCCAAGATTGGAAAGAATGGTTGCTCTATTTGATGCCCGTTATCTCAATTTTGGCATTGGTGGTGTATGCTTGTCTCTAAAAACTGTGGGGAGAAAGAACCATGGATTCTTTTGGATATATGTGATTTCTTGCTAGATTGAGTTTACATTCTACAAAGGTTTCCTAAGTGGGTTTGTTGTTAACATGCAAGCTTGTGTTTGGATCTTTACAACTGTGGAATTGAAGTTATTCATGTAATGAATGCTATTTTGTGGGCTTCATGCCAGATTTTTATGTTGTTACAAGAACATATAGCTTTCTCCCTTAGTGATTAACTATCCATACAAAACCTTGATTTTTCTAAATTCCTATAATTTAAGCTAGCTTTCTACTAGATGTCTTTGAAAACTTCATGAATACAAAGTAAGTGAGTTTCCCAAAAATTAAATATTGTATTGTTTATTATATGGGAATGTAGGCATGGTGGTTTTTCTTACTTGGATTTGGGCTTAATTTCTTTGAAAACCCTATGAGAATAAGGTAATTGGATTCCTAATAAATTAAATATGTTTCATTCCTTTTGGGATGATTTTATAGGTCTATAGCTAATTTTTAACATACACTTACAGTTTGTAGGTGTAATTCCCTAGTTTTTATCCCTAGTTCAATGATGTGTATGCATGTTGTGAATGGATATAATCTAGAAAATGTAATTTTTAGTTTAACATTGAATGATTATAAAAAAAATACATCATCGACTACAAAAGAGAAGAAAAAAAGAAGGGGGGCTATGACTCTACAATAGGGAAGATACCAAGGACATTGATAGGTAAGAAAGGACCTTAGCATGGGAGTTAGCTAAAAGTATTTTAAAAATCAATTATTTCCCTTGATTATTAGCTAATTATGATTCAATAAATACATGGGGGGTTAGTGCATGAAGGTGATACATCACCTCTTCGTTCCATGCAATTAAATTTTACTTTTAGCATGCAAGTGAACGATTGTTATTGGGATTCTACAATTTTGAAGGTTAGAGAGGGGAATTCAAAGGTAGATTGATTCAATTATCAAAGAGATGAACTTATTAAAAAATTGGGCATTCTCCCTATGAACTTCCCTTTGCTTAGGAAATTAGGGAAATTTCCATAGAGTGAATTGTTGCTTGCTTTGAATTTGAACCATGAAAGCTACAACATTGAATTAATAAACAATTCCAATTGTGCATAACGATATTGGTTGTAATTAATGAAATTTCACTACAAATGAATACTAATAGTGAGATTCCATGGCCAGATTGTGTTAGATCTTTGGAGAGAAGTGCAATAGCCTGAAGGACTTTTGAGTGGAGAACATGATCCCATTCCTAGGGTTACGCAACTTGATGGGGAAGAGTGTTATGGATCTAGAATTAGTGTTGATATATTTAAATAACCATAAACCTAGAAAGTGGGTTGTGAAAAGAGAAATTAGAGCTATCCACATGAACAATATTCCCCTTATGGATTCATAGGCTTGGATCATAGGTGGCAATCGTTGTACAGAGAGTTGTTTTAATTAGGAACCTATGGTTGGGTGGAACACCCTTCTTCTATAGCTAGTTGGTGGACAATTTCTAGATATTTCAATTTGGTTCGTTTGTCATTGAGATCAAAGACATTAAATTGGATCCTTCCGATATTTTAGTTAGATTTGATGTCGTTTCTCTTTTCATGAGGATTCCCATTAGTGATGCCATTGATATCATTAGTCACATTACAGACTCCAACATGGCTAAGTTATGCTCGAATTTCACCTTCTTCAGTTTTAAAAGGTGAATTCTACGAGCAAACATGTGGTGTTTCCATTGGTTCCCCTCTCTCCCTTGTCATGGAAAACCTTTCACAGAATACTTCGAGACTAAGGCCTTTGTCTCTGAATCATTCTATATGAAGCTATGAAAATGGTTCGTTGATGATACTTTTATTATCTAGCCCAATGAGCATGATATGTTATAATTATTCAAGTGTCATCTAAATAATCAATATGACTATGGAGGTCAAGGATAAAGGGATTCTGCCTTTTCTATATTTTTTTATTTCCAAGAATGTTGATGGTTCCATTTCTCACTATTTTTTCTATAAAAATACTCACCCAAAGTGATATCTTCACATTGAGTCCCATAATCATCTGGCTGAAAAATTTGGTGTATTAAACTAATCTAGGAGGATCTAGAAAACCTCAAAAATAAAATTCTCAAAATTTGATGGAAATAGCATCAAGTCATAGAGCTCAGTGAGTCGATTCCAACAGTACAAATGAAACCTCAATCCAAGTCTGTATAAGAAACTTATGCTCATTTGAATTTTCTGGCAAACAATAAAAATTATTAAATCATGTGGACCTATAGGTGCCACGTGGCACTCCCATAGGCTATCAATTGGCAGCCCAATCAACATATATAATCAACTAATGGAAACCCATTGTTGACATGGCACCCACCTAACATGCCACATGACATGATGTGGTGGAATTCGTGGTAATGAGTCAGAGGTGATATGGCATGGCATTGACCAATGACAGCGTGCCACTTGGCCTAATCACATGGTACCACGTGGCATCTCAAATTACGGCATGTTCCTTGGAAGTGCATGCAACCTCCTCCTTGTTCTATTCGCATGGGTCATTTAATTTTATGGGACATGCATGTTGATGGGTTTACCATATATTACATATGGTTTTAACCAATACCATATATATATATATATATATATATATATATATATATATATATATATATATATATATATATATATATATATATATATATATATATATATATATATATATATAATTAATGTGCAGTGGATTTTCATTTATAAACCAAAAGGAGAGAGTCTGAAAGGTTCGACCCTAGGACCTCCCCCAATAATCAATGTCTTAATTTGAACATGTCATTCAACATGCCAAAAATTTAGTGTTGGTAAATCCACCCACGATTTAATAGAAAAACTTACATTAATTCATCTAATGAGGACCAACACACGATGGAACAGAGAGTGCGGTATCCTGCGTGGGTAGAATAAGGAAGCAAAGTTGTGCCTAGGCATAATTCCTGAGGAAGAATATATTGTAGAATATTTTTTGCTATATTATAGAGAATATTCCATGGGAATATTCTAACATATTTTGATGTTGTGGAATCTTAAAGATTCTCTGGGAATCCAAAGGTGAAAGTTACAAAACTTGATCAAGTTTATACTCATTTTTCTTAGAATTTCTCAAGGAATCCAATGGTGTAGTTAGAATCGTGATATGGGTAATAGACTCTGAGGTTTTATGGAAAAATCGCACATGTGCCATTGAATACTTGACACGAATTTCGATGAAGCCTTGCACATTTCATAAGGTGTCCATGCTTATACTTTAAAGTTGTAAAATTATGAGGCGAATTTCTTTGTATGGAGTATGTTGCAATTTGAGTGGCACAATTGTGTGTCACCCCCAAATGTGAGGTATAGCCATGTATTTTTCCATGTACTTGCCTTTCATTTTGCTGAGATAATATAAAGACATCCCCAATTTGAAGTTCAGCCTAGAGATGTAGCTCACACATTGTGAGTGAACTTTGTTAACAAATCTTGGTGCATTATCTATCTTGTCTTCATTTTATGTTGATTCTTCATGGATGTTGCATTTATGGTATTTTCATGCTATTTAAGCAATTTTGTTTAAAAGAAAAGATCATGGATCATGGTGGTATCATAGCATTCTTCTTTGATGTGAATTGTGAGTATGGATAATTTTTAGGAACAAACTCAAAGAGGGTGAAGGAAAAATCAAGTTGTTTAACCCTGATATTGGACATGCAAATTGAAGAAAGAAAATAGAGGACAATGAGAAACGCATAGAGAATGAGCAGACTTTCCACAATACCTTCTACTAGATGGCAGATCAGGTAGAGAAGTTGTTTACAGATTATGAATGAAGAATGGGAAAAGAGGGCAATAAAGAGGGAGCTTCAACAAAATATAATGCATTAGTACACCGAGGAGGTGGAGGAGAACCTCCTAAATCCCCATATTCAAGTTTAATCTCCTTCTCTTCCCCTCATTATCATCATTCAAATAGTCATCAAAGAAATTTTTCAAAAAATCCATTGTTAAATTTAGATGTGAAATTTGATTTTCCCATGTTTAATAGTGAATCTAATGCAAAGAAATTAAAAAATTGGATTAGGTAGATCGATGTGTATTTTAATTTACAATAGATCAAAGAGGATGAAACAAAGATTTAATTGGCATCTCTTCACCTAGGAGGCACAAATCTTGTATGGTGGGAGAGAAAACTTTAGAAGGGCGAAAAACATAATGGTAAACTCCTTTCATCATGGTCTGTGTATTTTTTTGTATTAAGAGAACAATTTTACCAATTGGGTTATAGGAAAAAACCATGATGAAGTGGCAACATTTGAGAAAGTGATCCAAGAAGATCCTAAAAGGCCTAAAACTAAAATTCATTAGAACTTAGTGAAACTAATTTCAAGTTGAATATCTTGTTGCAAGGAATACAACAGTGCAAAGGGCGTCTCAATCTGAGTTTGTATGCAAAAGTTATGACCAATCAAAGTTCCAGACAAACTTGGAAAAAGGGAAAAATTTAGTTGGCTCGAGATAAATTTGGACAAGCAACAATGTTGATAGTCCGACCAAATTTGGTGGCTAGGGGATAAATATGGTAGATCTCTAGATAAATGTTTTGACACCTCTATAGTTGGTGGAACTACCAAATATGGTGGCAATTCCACTAAATTTGGTCGCATGTGACTAGGCATGGATGGGCCGATGGGAAGGTGCCATGTGGCCCAACCAAATGAACCAAATGATGCTATGTAGCACCCAATTTGTAGCCATATAGGCCCCCAACCAACCCATGGTTGCATTAATGTTTAAATGATGGAGGTTATAACAAATATTTTTAAAATAATATAACGTTTGTTTTAATATCAAATAGGGGTCTATGGGGTTTGAACTCGTGACTCGTCGGAACCAAAAACTATGTTTATACCATGCCATCCAACCCACTAGTTGATGGAATTTGTTATATCCATTGGCCAATTTTTATTTAAACTCACGATAAGGAATTCAACGGATGGAGGAAAAGGGCGAATGGGCAGAGGAGCACCAAAAATATGGAATTGGTCGGGAGGAATGATGAGCACAGGAACCAAGAGGTCGCGGAACCTTACATGTGCACATTTTAAGGGAATATTATGTTTTAGAATCTTGGATATTCTTTAGGGGATCCAAAGTTGAGATTGTTAGAATATGATCGAGTTTATACTCATTTTTCTCATAATTTTGCAAGGATTTCACTGGTATAGTCAGATTTGGGATTTGAGCAGCACATTTCCAAGTCACTCCTAGGAGTGAGGTATAATGATGTACTTTTCCATGTACCTTCCTTTAATTTTGTTGAGATAATATATATTCCTCTCCACTTTGAAGTTGGGCCTAGAGACATATCCCACAACAGGTGAACTTCATTATCAAATATTGGTGCATTATCTTTATGGTCTCTTTTATGTGTTGCTTCTTCTTAAAGTGTTGCATTTATGGTTTTACATGATATTCTATAAAATTATGCTGACATCATCGAAGAAAAGATCTTGGGTCATGTTGGTATTAGAGTGGTCTTCTTTTTTATGTGAATTGCGAGTGTGGATGATTGGATGTGCAACACAAATAAGGAAAATGGCGAATGAAAATGTTCACACCAAGAATGGAAAATATTTCCATAGAGATTTATACAGGATGGAAGACATGGTAGATAATTTATTTGCAAGTTATGAGTAGGGAACATCAAAAAATGCATGGCTCCAAGAACTTGAGGAGATAAACTAGAGTATTTATGTAGAGAATGATGAATTTAGAAGACTACTGCAAGAAGTAGAAGAGGAGAAATATGGATTGCAACTTCATTTACAAGCCATAAAAGAGGCCTTGGAAAATTTTAAGTGAAGTGAAGGATTATCGAAGGCATCATCTCCCACTTTAGAATTGAAAACTAAGGTAAACAATGTCAGTGATTATTCAGTTTCATGTTCTCATTTTGATGATGATTTTGGTTCATTTGAAAGGCACACCAAGGGAATTGGTTCGAATCTAATGAAGAATATAGGATATGAAGGAAATGGACTTGGAGTTAATAGCTAGGGCATTATGAATCCCATCCAATGGTGGAAATACCTCGATATGCAGGATTGGGCTATGTCAAAGAGGAAGTTGAAGAATGACACTCCAAACCCATGGAGACAAGAGAGTCTTCAAGTGAAAAGTCTGAGTCAGTGCAAAATGCTAGGAGAACATCACAACGTTCTAGTGATTGTGAGAATTTCAAAGGAATACTTAAGACAAGTTTGCCTTACTAAAGTTGCACCAAAGACACCCTTTCAAGGAAGGTTATGTCACCAAGGAAGGAGACACAAATGAAGGTCAAGATATTCTGGAGGTAGAAAAACCATTTCAACAAGGGTGGACATAAAAAATCCACATGTTGGAAGCTCCATCCAAAGTTATGCCCAAACAAGGACTAGAACCATATGAAACCACTTATGAAGGAACCAACCGATGAAGTAGTTCAACAAGGAAGCCAATTATAGGAATAAATCCCATTAGCCTGGTTAGGTAAGAGATGGTAGCCTTTTTAATTAGTTGAGTATGGCCACCAGTATAAATCAAATATTTCTTATTAAATACCCAATAGACAGGCAAAAACTTGTAAAAGTGATGAAGTGTATAACATCAATTGAGTATGCAACATAATGATATTTTGGTCTTTTTTTGGATATGGGTTATGTTATAAATCAGAGAAAAACATGTATGATCTTTGTATGTAATGGGCCAAAATTATTTCAATGGGGAGGAATAATCTAGGAGGATCCCAAAAGGCCTAAAAATCAAAGTCCTCAAAACTCAGTTAAACCAGCGCCAGGTTGAAGATCTAGTGGCAAGGAATCCAACAACACAAATGACACATATATCCAAGTTCATATAAAAACGTTCTTACCAGCCAAAGTTCCATCCAAACTAGTCAAAATGAAAAAAATTAGTTGGTTGCAGATGAATTTGGACCAACGCCAAATTTAGCAGTCATGGGATAAAGATGCCAGAGCTCCAGATAATTGTAGTGACACTGATACAGTTGGTGTAATTACTTAATATGGTAACAATTCCACTAATTTGGCAGCATATGATTGGGCATCCATGGGCCAATGGGAAGCCATCATGTGGCACCTAACTGGTAGCCAGATAGGCCCCCAACCAACCCATGGTTGTGTTAATGTTTAAAAAGTGTAGGTTATAACAAATATTTTAAAAATAATATAATGTTTGTTTTATATATCAAATAAGGGTCCATAGGGTTTGAACCCATGACTTGCCAGAACCAAACATTATGTTTATATCATGCCAGCCAACCCACCAACCAGTGATTTTTGTTATATCTATCAACCCATTATTAGTTAAAATCATCATAATCCATTCGACTAATGAAGAAGAAGGGTGAATGGGTGGAGGAGGGTCGTGGGGGTGGAACGAGGAAGGAGGAACTGCGAGTACAAGAATTAGGAGCCCATGAAACCCTAAGGAGGAACCCTACGGGTGGGCATTTCAAGAGAATATTCCTTATAATATTCTCAGGAATATTCCCAAAATATTCTACTATGGAATCTTGGAGATTCTCTAGCAGGTCCAAAATTGATAGTGTCAGAATTTGGTCAAGTTTATACTCATTTTACTCAGAATTTCACAAGGCTTTCACCGATGTAGTTAGATTTAAAATTTGAGCATCCCATATTTAGTTCACTCCTAGAAGTGAGGTATAATGATGTATTTTTCGATGTAATTTGCTTTAATTTCACTGAGATATTATAGAGGCCTCTCTACTTTGAAGTTGGGCCGAGAGACATAGCCCACATCGGGTGAACTCTGTTATCAAATATTGGTGCATTGTCTTTATGGTCTCTTTTATGTGTTGCTTCTTCTTAAAGTGTCACATTTATGGTTTTACATGCTTGTTTATATAAATTTTCTAACATCAACACATAAAAGATCCTAGATTAGACAGGGTAAAGGTCAGGATGTTCAAAGTTTTATAGAAAATTTTAGAAAGCAAGCATTGGCATTGAATATTCCTTTAGAATCACGAGAAACATTGATGGAATATATTGGCACATTAAAAAATTATGGAACAATTTTGATTTTTGGAAAGTTAGGATGAAATTTTATTTTATGTCTCTTAGACCAAAAGTATGGTAATCAATTCTAGATGGGTAGAAAGTTCAACCTTCTCCTCCAGTAGATCAGGATGGAAGGAAAACTTATATAGCAAATTCCAAAGCACTAAATTCCATAACAAGTGGGATTTCTGATTCAACTTTTACAAAAGATATGAAATGTGAATCTGCCAAGGAAATGCGGGACAAGTTTATTGCTATCTATGGTGGAGACACCAAGGTCAAGAAGGAAAAACTCTAAACTCATAGAAGCCAATTTTAGAGCCTTAACACGAATGACAAAGAAGATATTGCAACATTTTTCCTTCAAGTGGACAAAGTTGTGAACTCACTCAAGGGTCTAGATGAAAACATTGAAGAAAGTACAATTTTCCAAAAAGTTTTGAGATCACTTCCAGAATATTTTGATTCCAAATTCAATACCATAGAAGAAATAAAGGACTTGGATAACCTAACAATGGAGAAACTTCATGGGATTCTCATTACATATGAAATGAGAAAAGGAATCTCAAACCCTAAGGAAGTTGCATTCAAGGCTTCAAAAACATTGAAGAAAGGGAGAAGTTGTAATTATAGCAGCAATGATTCTGACATTGAAATAAAACTAGCACAATTTATGAGAAACTAAGGAAAGGGTCTAAACTCAAAGGTAAGTATCCTCTCATTTGTTTCAAGTGTGGTAGAATAGGAAATTATGCTACAAAGTGTCCTTTCGAGCATGATATTGATGATGAAGACGAATACAAAAAGTGGATATTCAAGAAGAAAGGGTCAAATAAAAATAATTTCTTCTCCAAACAAGATGACTCCGATGAAGCAGAATTCAAGATTAAAAAGAAAAAATCAATTAAAAATACATTTCTACTCAATAAGGATAATGACGAGTCTGATGAAGAAGATGACTATGCTAGAAGCAATGAAGTATTATTCATGCCATTTATAAATTATGATGAATCCAAAAGAGAAGAAGAAGGAAATGAAGAAAATTAAAAATTAAGGAATAAGGTCATTTCTCTCAAAATAGAAAAAGACGAAGCAAAAAGGAAGGAAGAATTGTTGAACAACAAACTAAAAGAAAAAGAAGAAATATGTGAGAAACATGAAGATGAAATTGTTTTTCTAAAGAAAGAGTTGAATCTGGTTAATAAGAGCTTGAAAAGTTTCCAAACTCTTGATATCATCCTTAGTACTCAAAGACCTCAACATGATAAGACTGGAATTGGTTTCAAAGACGAGTCAACAAGTTAAAAAAGGAATGTTAATAATAAATTCAGAGAAGTTATGTTGACATTCTTTGCAATCATCCAAAAGAAGAGAAGTTGTTCCACTTAGAACAAAGATCCACCCACAACAATCCAAGGAATGAAAGAAAGCTATCTGCAGGAAATAATATTACATCAAGTCAAGGCTATCCAACTATGTATCAAACTATCTTTCTTATTTGTGTTTCTATTATAAAAAAAGTGGTCATAAAGCTAAGCATTGCAAATCTTATAAGGATAATAGCTCAAGGAGATATAAAACCAATAATATGGTTGGTTCATAAGAACAAGGTAAAATCAAGACCTATAATTCATTTGATCCTTTGGGTAAGTATGATCTAGAATGTTCAAACTGCGATAATTTAGGACATGATGCACAAAATTATCCACTTATGTCAAATAGGGAAGAATTGAAAGAGGGGGAACCCAAGGGAGTTAAATGTGGTCGAGCTTTATGTGCACAAAATGATGAAAATCAATGGTTTGTATTTAGTGGATGTTCAAGACACATGACAAGTGACCAAAAGAAGTCTACCTCATTAAATAAAAAGGATGGAAATGTATCATTTGGATGTGGATCTACTAAGATTGTTAGAAAAAGAGACATTGTCTCTTGTCAATGGAAAGGGAAAGGCACAAAACACACTACTAATAGAAGGGCTCAAACATAATCTTTTGAGTGTTAGACAAAATTTTGACCAAGGAAATAATGTTATCTTTAGTACTAAATATTGTGAGATAAGAAAATATTCTTTAGGAGAACTTGCAGGAAAAGGAGTAAGAACACCAGATAACATGTACATTTTGAGTAAAATTCAAGAAGAAAAATTTTATATGAGTCAAACAAATGAAAGTTGGTTATGGCACAAGCCATTGGGACATCTAAATTTTGACAATTTGGTCAAAATCAACAAAACGAGTGTAGTAAGAGACATTAAAAAAATTCTAAAACAGAACAAGTTATTTGTGGCCCATGTCAACATGGAAAGTAAACTAGTACCTGCTTCAAGGCTAAGGAATTCTCAACATCAAAGCCTTTGGAGGTCATATATGAAGATTTATGTGGACCAACCAGAACCCCGACTCTACAAGGTGAAAGGTACTTTGCTCTATTGTAGATGACTATACTAGAACGATGTGGGTATTCTTTATAAAATTTAAATCTGAAGCTCTTGAATGTTTAATAATTTCCAAGCTCTTGTGGAAAATGAAAAAGAATAAAAATTAAAATGTTTTAGAACAAACAAAGGAGGAGAAATTACTTCAAAAGAATTCAATGATTCTTGTAAAACACATGGAATCAAAAGATAAATTTCGTTGCTAGAAATCCTAAGAAAGATGGATTGGTTGAAAGAAGAAACATCTCTGTGCAAGAAATGGTGAGAACAATGTTACTTGCAGCTGCTTTGCAGACCAAATTCTGGAAAGAAGCAGTTGGGGCAGCAATGTATACCTTGAATAGATCTCAACTCAGACCAAATAATGTTAAGACTTTGTATGAATTATGAAAAGGAAGACCTGCTTCAGTAAAATATTTTAGAATTTTTGGAAGTAAATGCACTATGATGATCAATGATGACTCATGAGGCAAGTTTGATTCTTGTGTTGATGAAGGAATATTTCTTGGATATTCTACCAGGAGTAAAGCATACAAATGCTACAATAATTGACTATGAAAGGTAGTAGAAAGAATTGATGTAAATATTGACGAGGCATTTCCAAAAAAGGAAATTGAAGTCCTTGAAGAAGACCCTATTCTTGAAGAATCTGAAGAAGATACAACAAAGGAAGAAAAGGATTAAGAAATTTAAAAAGAACCATCTCAAACTCCATCGAAAGTAAAATTCTTTCAAAAGAACCATCCGAAAGAAAAAAATATTGGTAATGTAGATGATGGAATACAAACCCTAAGAAGGATGACAAATACACCGAGAAAGGATGATGTTTCCCTACTATCCATGGTAGAACCATAAAATTTTTCTCAAACCAGTAAGGATCCTCATTGGGTGAAATCTATGGAAGAAGAAATGTATCAAATTGAAAAGAATAAAACATGGGAACTAGTACCTCATCGAAAGGATAAAAATATTATTGAAACCAAGTGGGCGTTCAATTTTTTTTAATGAAGATGCCCATATCACTAGAAATAATGCAAGGATGTCTTGCAAAGGATGCTCAGAAATTGAAGGAATCGACTTTGAAGAAATTTTTGCCTTGGTACCTCGATTGGAAGCTATAAGAATGTTTTTGGCATTTTCTTGTTCAAAAGGTTTCAAAGTTTATCAATTGGATGTGAAATAAACATTTCTAAATGGTGATATAAAGGAATAAGTTTACATGGAGCAACCAGAAGGGTTCGATCTAACAGAAGGAAAAGATTTTGTTTGCAAATTAAAAAAGGCGTTATATGGATTAAAACAAAATCCTAGAGCTTGGTACACAAGATTGGATCATTATCTACAACATCAAGGTTTTAAAAAGAGGGCGGCTAGAAGTAGTCTCTACATGAAGATAAACAAATATAAACTACTAATCACCTTGTATATGTTGATGGCCTAATTTGTTCCAGAAATAATGATGAGTTGAGTCATGAATTTGCTCAAAATATGTTTAAGGAATTTGAGATGTCTATGATTGGTGAATTATCTTATTTCCTTGGACTACAGGTAACTCAAACTAGAGTGAGCTTGTTCACATGCTTAAAAGATATGGGATGGAATAATGTGTTGTTGTGAGCACACCAATGACTATGGATTGAAAATTAAGAAAATATGATGAATCCCATTTGGTAGACACAACTCTTTACAGATCAATAATTGAAGCTCTTTTATACTTAACTGCTTCACGACCTGATGTTATGCAAGTAGTAGGAATGGTGGTAAGATTCCAGTCAGCTTCTAAGGAATGCCACTTGATGCCTATTAAAAGAATTCTCATATATTTTAAAGGTACTCCTAATTTTGGCCTATGGTATCCCAAAATCAGAACCCTTATTTTGACAACATACATTGATGTTGATTGGGATAGAAGAATAGATGTCTGAAAAAGTACTAGCGGAAATGCATTCTTCATGGGAAATTGTCTTGTATCTTAGCTCAGCAAAAAGCAATAATCCATATATATTTCTACAGCTAAAGCTGAATACATAGCTGTTATAGATTGTTGTACTCAAATATTATGGATGAAGGAAGCTCTGAAATATTTCAACATAGAAACTAATCAACTAATCACTATCTATTGTGACAACATTAGCGCCATCAGTTTTTCAAAGAATCTGGTAATGCATTCAAATACAAAACATATCCCAATCAAATACCATTTCCTCTAAGAACAAGCTGTAGAGAAAAATGTCAGATTGGAATATGTCAATACAAAGGAAAAAACTGTAGGTATTTTCAGAAAGCCCCTACCACAAGAAGCATTTGAATATCTTCAGAAAAAATGGGGGTCATTTCTCTTGCATCACATTAGAGTAGTATTGGGCGTGGGATCCCCCCAAGACAAGTTTTGGGTCTAAAAGCCCAAGTTTTGACTAAGTCTGATGTAAAGACTCCAAGATTTGTGGGCACGGAGCGCGAAGATGGTAAATGAGTCAGAGGATTGTCCGCCCTTATTTTTGTAAATGTAATGTCGGTTTGAGAGATCTACCCATGGTCTGCGGACCATGGGATTGTATAAATAGAGCGAGGCTCTAAGTGTAAAGGGGATTATAGAGGAATCAATCAATGAAAGATCGAATAAGGAAGCATTGAGTCAAAGTGTAGAGTCATGTCTTTGGGTCGTAGAGTAGGAGAAGGCTCTGCAGCTGAGTGCGTAGGGCAGCTTGAGTCTATAACCGATTGATGCATTAATAAAGAGAAGTTTTACAATATTTATGTGTATCTTTTCCTGTTTTATGCATTGAAGTATATTGGGTATGAATTGCAAGTTTATTGTTTATTTGCTACGCGAACTTATATGAATGTGTTGAATAAGTAAATCTAAGGTATTAGCATTATAAGAAGATAAGTAAGATCCATGGTGTGACTTAGGGAAATAGCGCAGATCGTTGCTTTAGTAGCACGAAGCTCCTCGGCCCCTGGTTAGGGTTGCGCAATGTTGAGTATAACAAGGCACAAAGGCCTCGAAGGTCAAGAAAGTGTGCGAAGTGACCTAGGCGAACGTATTCATAGTTGGACTAAATCGACCCCTTAGACATCTCAAGGGTGAAAAAACTTTATTCCAACATCCCCCCATACTGTTTCGGGTGAGAGCTCAGTCTGCGCTCCGCGGATTGTTGCTGAAAGGGCCAGTAGTACAGGGATTTGTTTGGGTAATTAACTCTTAACCTGGGTCAGGCCCCATTAAGCCAACAAGTAGCGCATTTACAAGGAAAAATAAACATCATGACAAGAGGAGAAGCATTATGACAGGGGGAACATAACATGAATAAGTTTCCATTGATGTCAAAGGGGTAAATAACATCAGAAGATGAAGAGTATTCCATCAATGAAAAAGGGGGATATTTTTGAATAAAGTTGTCAGTGATGTCAAGACTAATCCTAAAGAAATTAGTTGTCCTAATCCTTTAATAAAATCCTAAAAACTAGTTCTATCAAACACTAAACTAATCCTTTAATAAAATACATAACCCTAATCCTAATTCTAAGAAAACCCTAGCCAGACCCTAACTCTAAACCCTAGACAAACCCTAACTCTAAAACCCTAACCCTAATTCCAAAATCCTAAAAATCTAACCCTAAATCCTAAAACCCTAAAAGATATCCTAAAAAATCTCAAAATTTCCTAACTTTATATTATAACACAATTAACTTTATATTAAATTAAATAATTTAATAAAAGTTTTTAATTAAAGAAAAAAATCATACCATTACCTCATATCTACGCATTATAAAATTTATGAGAGACATAAATTTTATATATACCTTCTCTTCGGCTTCAGCTTTTTGACATCAACTTCTCCAAATGATGACCATAAACTTATATATATATATATGTGTGTGTGTGTGTGTGGGGTTCAATTCTCTTGTATTCAGACACCGAAGATCGATAAAGGCAGTCGAAGATCTAGTTCACAACTCATGAACTTAAAAAGGATAAGGATATGATCATCTATTCCAAGTGATAGTTCAGAATTTTTTTTGGAACAACGTTTTCTGGATCGAGGTAGTGGCAATTCGATTTTTTGTATGAGTAACGTTCTCTGGGTTTTTCACACAGTTTCAATGCCCTTTGATACTCTCGGATCAGTGATATAGTCCCTCTGCGCAAACCTGTATGACTTATAATACTTATGTCTACTCAAAAGCAGTGATGTCGATGCTCTTGTGATGCTGTAAACGTGGACCTGTAATAATATACAGACTCGGACCACAAATATAGTAATTTCTTAAGTTTTGATTTTGAAGTTGCCTGGTTATGGTCACATTCCAACGAGGTTTGTTCGCACAATGAAACTTGGATACATATTTAGTTGTTAGAGATGGATGATGGGTCAACAAGTAAGTGGATAGAAATGAAGATTGGTCGTCAAATCAGTTTGACTGTGTGAATATGACTAATGTAGTCATGAATTAACACAGAACGAGTTATTGACACCATAACATAATGCATCAAAAGCGAAGTTGCTTGGTGACTAAAAAATCTGGACTACTGATTGTATACCTCTGAAGGCAGCCTTGTTGGAGTAAAAATCTTTTTCACTCGTGAAGTAAGTTGTTGAATCATATTTTTTGACAAAGTTGAAGCTTGGTGGATTAGTGTCCTATTTTTATCAAGTTGGTGCTTGGAAATTTTGTAAAATGTTGGAGCCTAAATTATTGAGGAATGGAATCCTTGTTCAAAATGGGTGTCTTGGAAATTTTGTAAAAGGTTAGAGCCAGACTCATTGTAAAATAGGATTGGTGTCCTCAACTTCTTGTCAATAAAATCATTTTATTTTTGTTCCTTAACTTCTAGTTCAAGCTCTGAAAAATCTTAACTAATTGAAAGAAATATTGATTCACCCCCCCTCAGTGTTTCCAACAGGAAACTACATCCATAATTAAAGCCTAACAAATCGGGAAGAAAAGGGAAGCAAAAGCCTTTTGTTACAATTGTGCAACACGACCTGGGTTCTAATTTAGGTGATGATATGAAGAACAACTATTGGTATTGTAGGTATTGGACCAAATATGGGGAAAGAATTAGACGATGCATGGCCCTAAGAACTCGAGGAAATCAACCAAAGCATTAAAGCAAGGAATGATGAGTTGAGGATATTACTACAAGCAAAAGAGGAGAAGCAGGGATTGTAGCTTTAGTTACAAGCCATAGAAGAGCCCTGGAGGAGAGGCTCGTGTAGCTCGAAGAGATCGAAGAAGAATGATTTTTTGCTGGATTCCACTAGCAGGTGCAAAAGCAGCACGAAAAGGCATGGCACGACCGACACATCAAGCTGCACACATTCAAGGTAAACAATCTGGAGTTGTTATATGATAGTAAGTTTGATAAATTCCCAAGAAATTTTGGGATGCACTGGTTAGGGCCGTAAATTATTAAGGAGATTAGCAACGGAGGCGTGGTACAGTTGGTCAAGTTAAATGGAGAGCCCTTCCCAGGAAAATTGAATGGCATTCATTTGAAGCCATACACAGGTGGCCCAACCACCTGACTAGCTGACTAAAGCACGGTCTTAGTGCTCTAGGCAACTAAAAGGAGGCACAGGACTATAAACTACTCTACCCAGGAACCGCACGATGTCAAGACTGCGCGCAGTAGCGAAGTGTCACAGGTTCCGCGACAATGCAAAGATAGCTGCACTAGCGCGCAGGTCTACCAGAAAATGACTGTTATAGTCACTATTCACGTTGTGATGCTTGGTTTTAGGCCAAATGGAGCGAGCAGCAAGCATTTAAGGCGAACTTTATGGGTTAGATTCTTAAAAATCTACCGCCAATCTACCATTAATGGACCAAATGTGGGGGGAACGATCGAATTCAAATTCAAAAGGCGCTATAAATTACAAATGGTTGTCCAACAAACAAGACTTGGAAAATTGAGAACTGAGTTGTTGCATGCTCAGATATTCATGAATCGATACTTATTCGATATTCTGAAAGAAAATTCGTTGCTTGATCAATTACCAGAGACACTGAGAGAACTGTGGAATTGCACTATGGCAGCACCCAAAAAAGTCATGGATACCGGAGCAATGACAGTCGAGGAAGTCGCATAGGCAAGTACAGAAGTAGAAGCCCCAGAGAGCGTCAGAATAATCGCTGAGGTCCCTAAATCACCGCGCACGCAGGGACCCAAGATGGATAAACAGGCCATGATACCAGTGTACATCCCGCCCAGAAATCCGCTGAGGACCAAGTTCACAATGGAGGAAAAGGGGAAGGCCATTAATTTGAAGGCCAATGAGGAGGAAGAGTTTGAATAAATCCCAGTGTAGGAGGAGGTAGTAAAAATGGAAGTCGAAACCCAGGGCGTAGACCCTATCACCAAGCATTCGGAATATATTCCTCCGCGAAATGGTAAAGCTAAGGTTCCAAAGGATATAGATGAGAGCAAAAGATCTCTACAAACTCCCCTGCTTCCAGACGATATTGTGTTTGAAGGAGCGCACTTGGGATGGGTTCCCGTGCTGAAATTTGAAGATTGGGACCTCGCGAACCACAAGAACTTCTCGCATTTAGCGACTACGAAGCTAATGCGCTAGAAGATAGACACGTTGACTGGAATAATAGAGTTGGAGCCATGCAAATGGCTCAAAGGTGTTAAGAAAGCAGGGTTGCTAAACCTGCTCTAGGTGCCGCATTACCATCACACCCAAGTGACCATTTTTGTCATCAGACAGCTACTCTACTTGGTGCATGATGGGTCCTTGTGGCTGGAGGAGCCCATCCCCATCACAGACCATCTGATTCACTAGATCACACGGATACCTTGCGCAGGGGAGGACCCAACAAATATTTCAGAGGGAAAAATTGATGACTTGGCCATCGCGGAGGCCATGAGAAAGAAATTTTAGTTGGAGAAGAAGAAGTGAGGGTACGCCATCTCCAGCATCAATAACCCTACAGTTTAGGTCACGACACAGATATTGGCAGGGAAGGTGATGCGGAAGTGCCACGCAGATGAGGTTCCCACACCAGTGGTTGCACTAGCAATGCAATGCATAGAAGGGGTCCACTTCAACTGGGCAAACTATCTATGCGGTGAGTTCCTTGCGAACTGCCGCGAGGCATATGAGTAGGGAAAAATATTTTGTTATGCATGGCTCCTATTTTCGATAGTACTAGTGGCATGGGAATTTCCCGAAGATAGCTAGTTCCCGTCAATCATGTAGGACCTTCCAAAGGAAGTGAAGTACGCTTCACAATGGGCAACCAGGGACGCATAAAGGATAAGGGAGAGCAAGATATTTTGGGTGCTCATGGAGATGAACATCAGGATGGGGATCAATCGCAAGCCACGGTTATCGCCCACTATCTACAATAGTCTACAGAGCTTCGCAGAGTTCAAAGCAGACTTCCACCATGTCTTCATAAGGGTGCAGAAGGACCCCACGAAGACGTGGCATGAGCTACCATATTTGGTGACTAACGATGTGATATTCACAGTCCTTAAGCCTTGGCCGCCGGAGTGGCGCGCTCTAGCTAGCTACGCGAAGGAAGCAGAGAAGTCTGTCGTGCAGCGGAAGAAGGAAGAGACAAAACTATGGAGGGCATAGCTATCGGAAAAGCTCAGGAAAGAAGAAGCAGTGGCTAAGGCCTAGGCGCCACCTAATGCTACGCAGTTGGCAGAGCAACAAAAAACAGCAGAAGAAGAGCGCGAAGGACAGGAGTCACTTTCGCCTGAACCGGAGGCCAACATGGAACAAGGTAGCATGGACCCACAGACAACATCCACCTAGCTAAAATGTTTGTGCCCAACAAAGCAGGTGGGACCATGAAAGAAGACAAAGGCCTCAAAGACTTCGTTCGACCCAATCACCCTCACTGAGGGGGATCTAAATGATATCGGCGAAACGGTGAGGGATGTCACCACAGAGGCCCTCCAATAGTTTGAGGAGCAACACCAGTCGGTATTGGGGGCTCTCCAAACATAGATACAGGAGTTGCAGGTGAACACTCCACAAGCTGGCACATTGTCAACCAGCCTCACCGTCGACACTTCCGCGGTAGAGGAAATGCTGCGTGTCGGGATGACCAACACAATAGTGTTACCAGATGGAGCACTCATTACAGATAATGAGGCCAACAGGCCTATGGTCAGTAGCTTGAAAGGGGTTGGGTTAAACATGGTTTCACTCCCTCAAGTGATGATCTATATTTTGCATGATGGAATCACGGCAGAACTTCAGGCCAGGGAGAGTCGCGCTATACAAGTAATGAGCGAGCAGCGCGTCAACATTGAGCAGTTGAGCCTGCAGCACAACGAGGCTGTGGAGTAGAACAAACAGATAGTGCAAGTTGTGGAGGAAGCCTGCCAGATGATCCCGAAGTTGGCCATCCCAACAGAGGAACCGGTGGAGGCCCGCATCCAAAAGTTAGAAACAGGGGTGCATGATGCTAGAGCTGAAATGGCTAGGGTTCAGCTGGAGATAAACCTTCAAATACCAAAATTACAGTTGAAGGCGTAGCCTTCAACTCCGCCAAAGGTTAAGGAACAGTGTGCCACCGCAATCACAACAGCAATGGTGGCAGTTGATAGTGCAGTGACAGACTGCACAAAGTTGTTCGAACAATCATTTGAGGTCCTCACCACCCTGTAGGAGGACTCGAACATAGAGTACCTAGAGACAAAGGTGCGTGAGCTGCAGCAAGGTTACAATGAGGTAAAAGGGATTGTGCAGACGGTTGCTCTTACACAAAGGCTTGTAAGGATGCAGCAGGCAAAAGCGCTTAAGGAGAAGGTGGATGTCGCTCGACATAAAGAGGCAGTTTTGAAAGCACGCCTACGGCCATGGATCGATGAGGCGTATACCATTATAGCATCCATTGAAGCAAATCTCGCACAGCTACAAACAACTCAGGAAAGGATTCAGGGCAGTAGTTCAACAACAGCAGTCACCGAACCGTGCGTAGAGGAATTTCAGTAGGCAGTCACTCAGTGTGTTGCCGAACTTGCAACAATCCAATAAAAGTTGGGAGATCTTCACACAAATATCTCCGCACCTACAGAGTGACTCGAGGGTGAGTCATGATGTTTATGTTGGG